>FIZR01008925.1:0-28942 GCA_900060175.1 Ferrisia virgata
TTTTTATAGTTATTCAAGGTTAAATTAATTTCGAACGATTTGAGAATCCATGGTGCAAAAGGATTTTGTTTATTCAAGATAATGGTTAGTTTAGGCACTAGTAAAAGAGGATTTTTAAGAGTATTCACGATTTTTTTTTATCTTGCCACTTGGGGGCTGGCACAATGAAATACTCTTTGCACGCGAAGAGTAAAAATCGAAAGAGTATAAGTTCCGATACTTTTTACGTTGTTGGTATAAATTTTTACTGTTTTATTCACTATTTCTGAACAAATAATTTTCGTCATACCCCCCTCAACGTTTCAACTTGATATAATTTAAATGAACCAGAGTCGAAGTCTACTGCTGATGGGTCAACTGCAGAATACGCTATTAAACACCAAGCATTTTCCTCAACATTCAAACTTAAAATCATGAAATTAATCGAGATCAAAGTCAATTGATTTTTCTCAACATTTCGACTTGAAATCATAAAATCGATCCAGAGTAAAGGTCCTCCTAATTTGAGTTTTTTTTTTTTTTTTTTTTTTTTTTTTTTTTTTTAATTTTGACCATTGACCATATGAAATGAATTTAAAAAAATTATGCATAGTATCAAAATTGTGAACGAAACCCGTATCTTTATTGGGAAAAAAAAATAAATAAAATAATTTCAATGGGTCATATTGGGGGTGAATTATAGTGTAGTGAGGGGGGCGAGGTTGGTGTAGTCGCCTAGGATTTTTTAATTTTTTGGGGTGTTAGGCTCCGTCTTTTCTTTAGTGATCAAAAAACGTCGTATCTGGACAAAAATTGACGTTTAACGAAGGAAAAAAATGCATTGGGGGGGGGGGGCTGCACAGAAGGTTCACCGTTTCTTAAAATTTCAAAAAATCCTGGTCAGTGCAAAATATTCCCAATAACGCGAGAAATTTTTTTGCAGTTAATGAAATCTGCCCTTTCCAGTTTTCAAAGTCCTTTTCTAGGTTCCTCGATTTTACTACGGAAATTCGGAATAAGTTCGAAATAAGCAGCACCTCTTCTTGGTTAAATTAAGCTTTTCTTAGGTCAATTTTCTAGTTTATACTTTAGCAACGTATTGGCAAAAAAAAAAAAAAAAGGGTACAAAAAATCTTTTTGGTATTGCAATAATATAGCCAATGTTGCAAATTTTCGATGTTATCAATGATTGAAAATTCACGCGAAAGGAAAAATGTGTACCTACGTGTGTCTCGATGGGTCAACAAAATAGGTACAGGTATGAGTAGATTATAGGTACTTGCATAGGTAATATAATAAGTATTACCAGCGTTGTTAATTAGAACTTTATCATTACTGAAGGGCATTTATACAAGCTAGAATCGATTTCCTGTTGTATTTCTAAGCAACTTTTACAAGTCGAGGTGACCTTGCGCAACTTTTCTCTTAATTACGTTGAAAGCCCATGAAAAATAATATGCTAAGGCTAAGGTATCTGAATCAATTGGTTGTTGTTGTATGTGTGTGTGTGTGTGTGTTTTTTTATTCTACTACATTGCAGCTTTTTACAAATTCTCCTATTTATGATTATTACGCAGGCACACTCGTAAAGAACCTGGCTCAATACGAGTGCGCGTCTGTCAACTTTTGATATCGTGAATTAATTACCTTTGTTTTTTTTCCTGTTTTTAACAGAGCGATGGTCGGCACACGTTCGTCAAATCGGTTACTGGAGAAGTGTTTTTTCGCGCTGTATAAAATACACGAGTAAGTAAGTAGCCGAAGTACATACATATAAATGTGCATGCTATAAAATGTAGCGCAATTTAGCGGCACGAGTGTAACGGCGCGTGTCCATCGAGTATACCTATGTACTTGTCGGCTGTTACGCTATGTTAAAAGCCACGTGTTTTGGTTCGGTCGTTAGACAGGGGATGATGTATCATATCATATGTCTGTAATTGGTACAAGCATAAGTAGGTAAGAGTAGATGGTACGCATAAAGCTATAGAGATACTAATGCATATCGCATATATCTAAACTTGTTGTTGGTGGATATTTTAGCAATTCACTTAGTGTAATCCAGGTGTGTTCGGTTGGTTTGTGTGGAAACAAGTAACGTACTCTTTTTATGTTGGGTAAATTCCGACGAGGTAGCGATTAAAGTGTCGTCGTATCCATGATTAAAGATATGGTTTTCAATGTCGAGTGTGAAAACGTACATTACCTGCCTAAGACGTCTGAGCATGTCGAGGTGTTCGTTTGTATGCTTCTATAGAATCCCAATGCATAAGAAATGAAGCTAAGTATGTGGTATGCAGTGGTGTACCCAAGGATGGGGGAGGTGCTGTCAGTGCTGTGGTCCCCCGCCTAGGCGTGAAAAAGTTCAACATTTTTTACATTTGTGCTGAATTTAATGTCCAAATCGTCGGTAAACCATCGCCTTCTTAATGAGATTTCAAAATTTGAAATCCAAACTTCGAGAAATGCACTTTTCATGACTTGAAAAACACATTTTTTCAAAATTTCCTCCTCGCTGCGGTTGGAATTTCAAATTTAACCCCTGTTTTGAAAAAAATCCTAGGTGCGCTAATGGCGGTATGAATGCGGAAGTATGAGTTTGACTATTAAAATTTTTAGATTCATTTAAAGAGACTAGAATGTGGCATTTTTTACGATAGATTTTGGGTTTCGTACTATTTTTTATTCTTGTCAAAAAAGTCAACACTGATTGTTTCTTGTTCTTTACAATTTTTTTGTTCCTCTTTTGAATACTTCATTCTGAATGGGAATTTCTTTGCAATTGGTCAATTGCAAATCATTACTTTCGTTTAGAACACAATAAGTTTAGTAATGAATGAATTTTCAACCAGTTTGTTTTTTGTAGCATGTTCTGCTTTAGTTAAACTCAATTCGAAACCTTTATCGTTGTTAACATCTTTTAGAAGAAGTGAACATGCGTCAAAAAACGACATTTTATTTTTTTTATTTTCATGAAAATTCGTGTATCACCATTCTTTGAGGTGATGAACTCGAATTTCACTGCGAAAAATCATGCCCACGAACCGGTTTCATTATTTGCATAAATTTTAACCGATTGTTTTTTTGAAAATTGGAATACCTCTTTTTTTCAAGGTGCTGAGTAGAAATCTGATGATTAAAATTGATGTCGATAAACCGGTTCGAAATGAACTAGTTTCATTATAAAAATGCTAAAATTTTGTGCCGATATATATATTTTTTTTGAAAATTTGCTTGTTTGCATCCTTTTTTTTTTCATGACGCTGAGTACGAATCAGATTATGGAAATTGGCGAAACTGAACCGGTTCATGATAAACTAGTTTTATGATAGAAATTTTGTTCATTTTTTTTGTTGAAAATTCTGTACTTGTATTTTTCAAAGCGCTGAATTCGTATTTCACCGTGAAAATTTCCGCAAAATAACCGGTTTCGAAATAAACCAGTTTAGTGATAGAAATTTCATCTAATATATTTTTTGAAGTTCGCTTAGTTTTTGGCTTTTTTAGGGTGCCAGAACATGAATCTGATAATGAATATTGTCGAAAATGAATCGGTTCGAAATGAACTGGTTTCATTATGTGAATGTTGAAATATGTCTCGATTTTTTTTTTGAAAATTCGCCTATTTGCCTCCTTCTTTTGTGGAGCTGTGTGCGAATCTGATTATGGAAATTGGCGATACTGAACCGGTTCGGAATAAACTGGTTTCATAATAGAAATTTTGTTTTTTTTTGTTGAAAATTCTGTACTTGTATTTTTCAAAGCGCTGAATTCGTATTTCACCGTGAAAATATCCGCAAAATAACCGGTTTCGAAATGAACCAGTTTCGTGGTAGAAATTTTATCTGATTTATTTTTTTGAAATTCGCTTAGTTTGTGGCTTTTTTAGGGTGCAGAACACAAATCTGATTATGGATATTGTCGAAAATGAAACGGTTTGAAATGAACTGGTTTCATTATAGAAATATAGAATTTTGTGCGAATTTTTTTTGGAAATTCGTTCAATTGCATTCTTTTTTTTATCGCGCTGATTATGAATCTGATCATGAAAACTGGTGAAATTGAACCGGTTCGATGTATTACATTTTTTAAGGGGCTGAATTCGGATTTTGTCGTGAAAATTTCCGCAAAAAACCGGTTTCGAAATGAACCAGCTTCGTTGTAGAAATTGTGGCATATTAATTTGTTTGAAAGTTCGCCTTGTTACTATCTTTTTCAAGGTGCTGAACACGAATTTAATTATGAATATTGTCGAAATTGAACCGCTTTGAAATGAACTGGTTCCGTGGTAGAAATTTTGTACGTTGTTCAAAATTTACAATTTATTGGTGAAACTCGAAGAAAAATTAGCTTTTCTGAACACTGTACTTTTGTCTACATTTTTTCGGCTCTGTCATAATTTTCTAAACACGTGGCTAAAATCGAGATTTTTTATTTTTCAAAAATAGGGAATATCTGGATTCAAAAAATTGTGATTTGATCCGTGATTGGGATCATTTTGGATCATCTTTTTTTAAAATGATCTGCGATAAGTGATTCGGATATAACTTTTTGTATGGTCCGCGAGTTGATCCAATTTATTTTCCTGAAATCATGACTTTTGCGGATCAATTTTTTAAGTGTAGCTTGTGCTGCAGGATAGATCACGATGATTTAGTTATTGTTTAAGGCTAAAAAATCTGGTAAAATGGAAATTAGCTTGGATCAGGAAATTACTGCAGCTTGCGTTTTGAAAAAAATGATCCAATGATCCGAATTTTTGTGATCTGGATCATTTTTTAAAAAAAAAGATGCGTGAAAATTGATCCGGGTTCGGATCAGTTTTGAAGTGTGATCCATGATCCGTGATTCGAATCATATTTTTGCAAAATGATCCGTTTCTGTAATCCAGCTAGTTTTTTGCTCGATTATCCGAGATTCGATCCCACAAATGACCTCGTGAACCCCAATTCTAGCAGGGGATGGTCTATGGTTGTCAAAAATTTTTTTTGGCTCAGAGAAGTGAATATAGGTCAAAATAGTTGAATAGTTTTTCATAACAGTTTTGCTGATCTCATAAAAGTTGAAAATATTGCTGTTTTTTTTTTCGAGCCAGAATTTCACAATTCGGTGTCTTAAAATTATTTTTCCATGTTGGCAGCACTGCTATGAAAATTTTCCAGCTGTTTCGACCTTGACGGTCTTCTACAAGCTTAAAGTCAAAATAAGATGTCGTTGTTGCTTTATTCTTTCCACCCCTCCCCCCTCCCCTATTTCAAATAAGAAATCAAGCTAAAGATTGTTTAGATCTGTACGACAATGAGAAGAATCATTCGTGATCTTCAATACTAGTTATGAACTGCTTAAAAATGTAACTTGTTTTATTTCACTATTAAGTCAAAGGTAGAAGACCATCAGACATTAAAAGTCATCCAAATAAAACAAATCAGTGTTACCAATTATCCTAAAATAAATTTTAAAAAAATCATCAATGAACAATTTGTACGCACATATTCCAATTAACTATGGTAATTGGCCCGGTAAAAACGTTTCGAAAATATGATCGTAAATCGATTCGTATGGCCTTTAAAGCGGCGCGATGGCCACCTTGATAAATCTAGGGCCCCTATCGAGTTCTTTAATTAAGAAATTTTCCTTAGTATTTTTTTTTATTGAGAATCTTAAGTGTGCTGTACTCACCTACAGTGAAAATAATCGGGTAAATGAAGCGATTTCGAAAAACAAAATCACATTTCTGATAATTTCTTTCACCTATAGCTATAAAGGTAAATTCTGATAAATCTTAGTTTCCCGAATAATGTTTTTTGATTTGATCCTGTAATATTACATAGTACCTACGTGGCATCGCAGGTTCAAAAGACTTTTTATAGCTCTAATGGAGCATTATCGGTAAATAATGTGACGTCGATGGTTTTAAAAAAGTAATGGCGAGTTGTTTTAATTTAATAAACTAAATACTAGTTCGAGTAATAGGGAACGAACTGTTTTATTACTTCATCTCGTACTTAACATGTGTATGTAGATGTATACTAAGCAATATTAAAAGCACAGCAACACAATGTTCTTAAAATCTCGTGTACATTTGAGAGTGGGTTTATCATTATCTGTAATATGAGTTCAAAAGTATCGTAGAAGATACCAATTGGTATTCAGTTGGTAGTTAGATAGATAGGTAAGGTACCCCTGTGTATAACTTTACAGATAAGAATTTTTTTGTATTTTCAAAAAAAAAAAAAAAGAAAAAAAGGGAACGACGAAAAAAAAAAGTTTATTACTGTTTAATGGGCGTTTAGATATTAGCTTATTTGTATTATAAATAATGACTTGACATTCGAAATGAAAACGTGATGTTGAAATGCGAGAGCACCCGTGCAGTGATACAAGCTATCAAATTTCGGTCGTTCGTCATCGCGCGTTTAGCTCCACAGATCATTTGTTTTACGAGTTATAATGAACAGTACCGAGTTGGAGATTTTATTCGATGAAAAATGAAGTGGTATTTTATTCGGTGTTGTTTATTTTTATGACTTTAATGCGTTAACAGGGCATAATATAAGGTTTACCTGTCCACCGATTGAGATATGGTCTCGCGAGAAGCGTCGCGTCGTGGTCAGGGCGCGAGCGATGGATTACGATAAACCAGAGTTAAAATTACTCCCTCCCCTCCCCTCCTTTGGGAAAACGTAGTCTCGTATATTTGGTGATGCAGGGACTAGAAACGGGTGTTTATCTACTGAGGTAGCTTTGACGTGTAAGTTTCGTAATGGTTTTTTCTGTACCTTTTTCACCTTTCTTCTGCTTTGCTTTTAATTTTATTAGAAGTAACTTTTATATCGGTTTGCTGAATGTATTACAGAGTACAGATAGATGTCATTGATAGTGTGCAGTGTGTGTGCCTACGAGAGCAGGTTTTGACTATGTTATGGTTTTATCATCTTCGAGTGTACGCTAGATAAAGTTGGATGATGAATGAGTGGTAATTGAGAATTCATCAATGTTCCTATCATAAGCATACATCAAGTTCGATTTCGTAGACTCATTATTCACTAGCTGTATCCCAAGTACAAGTATACAGTGTTAATCTTTTAATTCAATTTTTTTTTTACCGGTTTCGTGATTATTGTATATTTCGTTTGAGGTGAGTGTATTTTAGGCTCCAGTTTGAATTGAACCTTTCAATTCAGCGTGATTTGCGTACTCTTATTATTCAAAATGCACATATTGAGTTTCACCGTGAAAATTTCCACAATTGTGAACCGGTTCTGAGATCAAAGCGCGCTTTTGTAGTAGAAATAAAGACTGATTTTTGAAAATTCGTATACTGCCTGCCACTTTTTAAGGCACTGAACAGGAGGAATCTGGGAATGAAAATTGGAGCAAATGAATCAGTTTTTAAATAAACCGGTTTCGGTATAGAAATTGTATCTGAATTTTTTTGAAAATTCGTATACTGCCTGTCACTTTTTAAAGTATTGAATAGAAATCTGAATTTGAAAATTGCAGCAAACGAATCAGTTTTAAAATAAACCGGTTCCGGTAGAAAAATTTTATCTGACTTTTTTTTTGAAAATTCGCATACCGCCTGCCCCTTTTGAAGATATTGGAAAGGAATCTGGGTGTGAAAATTTAAGCAAATAAACCAGTTTCGGTGTACAAATTTTATCTGATTTTTTTGAAAATCAGCATTCTGCCTGCCCCTTTTTTAAGGTACTGAACAGGAATCTAAACATAATAGTTGGAGCAAATGAACCAGTTTTGAAATGAACCAGTTTCAGTATAGAAATTTCTTCCGATTTTTTTGAAAATTCGTATTCTGCCTGCCTCTTTTTAAGGTAGTGAATAGCTGTCTGAATATGAAAATTGGAGCAAATGAACCAGTTTTGAAATAAACCGGTTTCAGTATAGAAATTTCTTCTGATTTTTTTGAAAATTCGTATTCTGCCTGCCCCTTTTTTAAGGTACTAAACGGGAATCTAAACATGATAGTTGGTGCAAATGAACCAGTTTTGAAATAAACCGGTTACAATATAGAAATTTTATCTGATTTTTTTTTGAAAAGTCACGCATTCTGCCTGCTATTTTTTAAGACGCTGAATAGGAATCTGAATTTGAAAATTGGAGCAAACGAATCAGTTTAAAAATAAACCGGTTTCGATAGAAAAATTTTATCCGACTTTTTTTTTGAAAATTCGCATACCGCCTGCCCCTTTTGAAGATACTGGAAAGGAATCTGGGTTTGAAAATTTAAGCAAATGAACCAGTTTTGAAGTAAACCAGTTTCGGTGTACAAATTTTATCTGATTTTTTTGAAGATTCGCATTCTGACTGTCCCTTTTTTAAGGTACTGAATAGGAATCTAATCATGATAGTTGGAGCAAATGAACCAGTTTTGAAATAAACCAGTTTCAGTACAGAAATTTTATCTGATTTCTTTTGAAAATTCGTATACTGCCTGCTTCTTTTTAAGGTGGTGAATAGGTATCTGAATATGAAAATTGGAGCGAATGAACCAGTTTTGAAATAAACCGGTTTCAGTACAGAAATTTTATCTGATTTTTTTGAAAATTCGTATACTGCCTGCCTCTTTTTCAGGCAGTGAACAGGAATCTGAGTATGATAGTGGGAGCTAATGAACGAGTGTTGAAATAAACCGGTTTTATTATAGAAATTTTATCCGATTTTTTCTAAAAATTCGTATAGAGAATAACTTTTTTTTTTTGGGGTGCTGAGCACGACATCTAAGTTTGAAAATTGACGCTAATCGGTCTGTTTCGAATTAAACCGGTTTCATTGAGGAAATTTTGTCTAATTTTTTTAAGGTTGTGAACTCGACGCTTGGATGTAAAATTTCAAGAAATTGAAAAAATGTGAAAATATCAAAATTTCCTAAAAATAAATTACTCATTTTTAACTTTTATTAGAATTTAAACCTTTTTCAATCAGAAAAAAATCCAAATTTTCAAAATTTCGCCCTCACTCTGCTCTTGCTTAAATGAATACGTTCCTTTCAAACTTTTGTTTTCGGACAAGGACGTAGTGTTGAAAGGTTATGGGATGTCATTCTCTTCGACAATCAGCTGAGAAAATTTGCAAAACTATAATGCCGAAATGAATTTAAAAAAAAATTGCAAAATCGGAAGCTCTTGAATTATTTTTTTATAAAATAAAAAAGCTTCAAATGCTTCAAAAGTGCTGAAAATTTCAATTTGTTCATAATTTTACTCACGCAAATCTAGTAAAACAGTTCATTTCATATTTTATGCACTTTGTAAATAAAATTAATTTTTTTTTCACCCCCCCCCCCCTCCTCGGAAAAAGTGTAGAGTTTCTCTTCATCGAAAAATTTCTGGCCACGTTACTGCTTACATTATATGAGAAAGAATACATATTGAAAAGGCAATTCGAATTTCAACCATTTATCGCATTCCAAAAGGATTAAATAAAAAATTGGCGATGCACCCTATGCAACTGGCCACCTTGATCAAATTGATACAAAGACAATGTACTTCATTTGAAAATTTTGCAGTTTTAAATTAAATAATAGGTATTAACAAAAAATTACTTTGAGCAAAAAGTATTCTGAGTAGTGAGGGTGGTGTGGGGGATGTGAAGTATCGAGTTGGGTGGGGCTTTCAGCTGAATGCTTGCTCGAGTAGTTCAAAATTGTGTACACGCCACTGCTTGAATGCTTTAAGTGCATGAGAAATATAGGTAGCGGTATAGCTTTCGAAATACGTATTACGATGATAGGTTTATATGCTTATTATAATTTTCCAAACTCTTTACCTCTTTCATCTGTCCGCAACAAATGAATATTAATGAGATTAATTGGTAAAATTTCTGAAACCGTAGTTTTAACCACTTATTTATGTTGATTCCACGACCACCATTGAAGAATCGGCTTCTGTATTCGATTTCAACAATGCTTCGCGTTGTTTATTTTAAATCGTATATGTGTACTTAAGTGGAGATTAAAAATCTTGATGGACCGAAACCATAATAGGTTCTTATACCTAGGTGCAGTAAATCTTGAAAATTAACATGGGCGATTTAAAATTTCGCTTATTTAATCCAATTTAATGAAGTAATTAAATGATAAAATCGTTCGAAAGATTTCTTCCGTTCTGTGTGTATAATATCACACCACTATATTTATACGGGTGAGACTCGGGGGTCAAGTGTACGTAAATGTAGATGGGTGTATTTGTCTTGTGTGTACGTGCGCAAATGTGGTAGGTACCTGTTTGAAAATTAAAACAGAGGATATAAAAGAATTATATTAGAAACGTATAAAAAATGCAAATAGTTACTGATCAGTTTACAGGTTGTTATGGTTCATCCAAAAAAGCTCCTTTTAAGCTCATGTGTCAGAAGTGATTTTTTTTTTTTTTCAATTATCAAATACGTCCCAAATACGCCCAATTTTGATAAGTTTCAGCATGATTTTGTCGTATAAAACGTAGGTATTATCGTGCAACGTAACTTAGCTAATTTTACCAATTGTCGACGACAGTATCTTTGCGAAAGGTATTTAACTGCAGCGAAATCGAGCGAACGAGCGAGTTGGGAAAAAAACTGCGCGCGAGAGGGAAAAAAAACGTCGTTGCTTACGATTACATCATGCTCGGATTAATCGGCAGCACGAAAATTAATTAAGGTAAAGGTTTGTTTGTCAAAAGGGGCTTTTGTTAATTATCTGATGATGATTGTTTAATTGAATTTCGGAAAACTGCGCGAAGCAGCGACAGTGCCGACGGTCGCAGCTTGCAACACGTAGACGATTAGGTAATTGTACGTAGCAGTACACGACGATGGTGCACAGCAGCAGAGTTGGTAGGCGAAATTTGTTAAAACATTCGCGTTTACCACGCCTGGTTGAAAACTTTTCGAAAATAGTAAACACCGGAGCAGGGAGCCCGAGCAAAGGCAGAGTGCAAAAAGACATACACAGAGGGAGAGGGAGAAACGAATCAAAGCACTCTTTGATGTTAGTTAGTACACAGATAAAAGTTGTAAATTACGATCGGGGAATTTGTTCGCGTTCTATAGCAAGATAAAACTGCCATCAAGGGTATTGTTGTGCGATATGCTCGAAAGAGAAACTGCACACCCCAACCTGCCTTCCATTATTTTCCCTTCCTTTCGCGTACGGTATTGCTTCCGTATCAAACGAAAGGTAATTTGTTTGAAAATCGGTTAATCCGCCAAACTTCCAAATCTAGAACGTATTACGCTCTCTTTACTCCTCTGTACCAAGTTCTCTTTAATTAAACGTCATCGAAGCTTAACGTTTAGTTTTAGCAAATTTTCAACTTGAAAAATAGAGCTATTGTGCTGATGCTTATTTAGTGCAGTTCTTTATATAATACATGTTTTGTGGCTGTAATAACTCTAAATTCATTTATTGTTTCAAATTTTTTGTTTTTTTTTTCAAAATTTTGAAGGCATTTTTTGCTGTAAAAAATCACCTTCGAGATGGTATAATATTCTTCGAATTTTGTACAATACTCATCTCTTGTAAAGCGGGGAAATTGTTACAAAAATGAGAGAGTGTTACAGATTTATCAGAAAAGAACCAACCTTTCGTTCATTGTGCATAAAATGTTCTTAATAACCGGTCTGTCTGGGGTGTTTTTCTGTAAAAATTTTATCGCAGGGATTTAGGAGCCCAGAAGGAATGTATAGCTATAATAAGATGCGAGAAGATGTGTAGTTATGCTTGAAACAAACCGCAATTGGATTGATGGAATATTAATTAAATAATTAGTGTTCAAAGTTAATCCTTATAAAGGGTCATTGAAGTCATTTATTGTATTATTTTGAAAAATCAGGGGGCCAAATAGGTGTAATTAATTCTGAAATTCATTAGTCCGAGTAGTATGGTATTGCTGCATTTTTCAATACAGTACTGACCTTTCAGAATTAATTACGGTAACTGATTAGAATAATTTGCTTAGTAATTTAGTGATAATCAAAATAGTATTAATTAAATCTGTAGTACAATTATTTATTAATTTTTCAACGCAATTCAATCAGGAGGTAATTAATTGGGAAAGTATACTAAGCAGAATTGATGATTATTATAAATGGGTTGATTTAAATAATTGATCAGAAAAGTGTGAGAGAATTGGGTCATTAACTGATGTAATTGGCTTAATTAAGATAATTAACTAAAAAAACACGATAAGCAAAATAGTTAATCAGAGTAAATTGATTAATTAAGGTAATTAATTATAAAAGCGTGAAAAGTTAGCTTAATGATTGATGTAAGTGGTTTAATTAGGACAATTATTCGGAAAATCATGACCAGCAAAATGGCCAATTGGAGTAAATCGATTAATTAAGGTAATTAATTATAAAAGTGTGAAAAGTTAGCTTAATGATTGATATAAGTGGTTTAATTAGGACAATTAATCGGAAAATCATGACCAGCAAAATGGTCAATTGGAGTAAATTGGAGTAAATTGATTAATTGAGGTAATTAGTTATAGAAGTGTGATAAGTCAGCTCAATGATTAACGTAAGTGACTTAATAAAGACAATTAATCGGAAAATCGTAACAAGCAAAATGGCTAATTGAAGTAAATGCGTTAATTAGGGTTACTAATTGTAAAAGTGCGATAAGTTGGCTCATTGATCAGTGTAAATGGCTTAATTAAGGTAATTAATTGGGAAATTGTGATGAGCAGAATGGCTAATCAGAGTAAATGAGTTAATTATGGTTATTAATTATAAAAGTGCGATAAGTTGGTTCATTGATTAGTTTAAATGACTTAATAAGTAATTAATTGGAAAATTGTGATAAGCAGAACAGTTAATTGAGGTAAATAGGTTAATTGAAGTCATTTGATTAGAAAATCGCGATAATTACGATTGTTGATTAGTATAAATGAATCAATTGAATTAATAATTGGAAAAATATGATAAGCAAAGTATTTAATTGAGGTAAATTGATTATTCCAGAAACATGTGATAAGCGAAATTATTGATCGGGATAAATGCAGTAATTAGAGCAATTAACTGGAAAAGTGTAACAAGTAAAATGTTGATTTCTGTGAATGGTTTAATCAAAGCAATTGAAATTGTTAGCTGTGGTAAATGGATTAAATAAGGTTATTAATTAGAAAGTAATAAGCGGAATTGTTAATTAGTTTAAATGGTTCAACTAAGGCAATTAATTAAAAAAGCATAATAAATAGAATTGTTGCTCAGTGTAAATGGGTTAGTGGGGGTAATTAATCAGGATATAAATAGACCAAATAGAAACGGGACTTGGCCAAAACATGACAACAAGGAATAGTGATGATGCAAAAATGGTGACCTTCCAAAAAACGTGCTCTGAAAAGCGGTCCCAATGCAGAAACGTGACGATGGTAAAACGCGACAATTATGTAATGTCAGCTCGCTTAAGCCATACTGCTTAGAATGTGACTACACCAAAACGTGAGTTTGTTGACAATAGAATTATTTGAGAAACCAAAGTAGCTATAGAGAAACGTTGGATAGACAAAATGTTCATCTTTTCAAGTGCTTTCCAACCACACAATGAATTTTTCTTTTTAATTTTTTAGCAAATTTATATAACCCTGGTACATTTTTAGTCTCATTTTCTATGTTGTATTGTAAATGAAAATCAAGATATTACAGTGCATCAACCTACGGGCGATATTAACAAAGTCCGTTGTTCCGGGGTCCTAGGAGACCATTACGACCATTACGACCATTTTTAGCCATGTCAGATATTTATTTTGACTGCTCCCCCTTCCCCTCGGCCGACTAAAATCATTTACTCTGCTCGATACCGACCGAAATCGCTCTAATTCGGTAAATAGGCTCAGTTTGGCGACAGATTAGATTCCAATGAGTGGGGGTGACCTTGGGTCAAAAACCAGTCATGCCCAAATTTGGGGGGAGGGGTTACAGACGGGACAAAACCGCAAAAAATGTTTCTTTTTGAGCCAATTGATAGAGAATTTAAAGTTCTGGTACATATCCAAAAATCAACCTCCTAGGTAAATTAGGAGGGGAGATATATACGGGGTATTCTCCTTTTTGATATTAGAGAAGGGCTATTCCTCCCTGTATCACCCCTCTAAATTGAGCTAGGAAGTTGAAATTTGGTCTGTAAACTTAGTAAAGATTGTAGCTGTGCCTAGGGGGGGGGGAGGTCGACTTTGCAAACTCATTTCGCCCCCTTACATACCCAAAATGTGGTTTTTTCAGTATGTTTTTTTATGTTTTGACTTTGTTTACTGCATAACTCCTCCTCCAAATTGAGCTAGGATGTTAAAATTTGGTATGTAGATTCAGTAGGGGTCCTAGATGGCCATTTTGGATTTTATACTTTTTAACCTCATTGCACTCCCCCCCCTCATAACCCCAAAACAGTTGTTTTTCTGTAGGTTTTTCTTATTTTTTGATTTTGTTCTTCGCATATCCCCTTCCCCCTACCCAAATCGAGCTAGCATACAAAATAGTTATTGAACGAAATTCCAAGAATACTACTTCAACTGAAAGGTAATTGTCGCGTTCATTTGACGCAATTTTGCCACTTTTTTTAGCTGAGGCTCTCCAACTATGGATGAAAAATTAAAATTAAGACGTCTTGGCAGTAGGCATGTTAAATACAAATGATCGAATAAATTTATTTCGATTTTTAATGATCTCCAGAATTTATGCAGCGTTGAAGTGCAAACAAGACAAAAATTTTGCCCAAGGCGATGATGTGATGGTTACAACCGAACACCTTTTCGCTTTCCTTTTTGATCGTTCGACCATATCCGCATTTTTATCAAAGTGGACTCTGGACTAAATCAAAATATTATGGTTCATGTATGGTGTATTTATTTCGAATGGTATGATTTTTGTCCATCGGATACATCTCGAGCGCATCATAGAATCGCATTTATCATCGAATTTCATCTGCTGTACGACGGGTCTGTGGAGGCCTTCGTAATGTAGGTACACGATGCGAAGTCAAGCTTTTTAGTCTTTACGAGTTGTATAAATCTTTCAAAATACGTGTATTACTGTGCGAGTGTGAGAGGTAGGTATAGCAAAGCTTAGATGTAAAAATCACATTTTTTTTTTTTTTTTTTAACTGTAAGAGAGATAGTATAAATTGTTGACAGCGTGTTACGATCGATATCAGATTTTTCGCCTGGTTAACATCGTATTTAACACGAGTGTATCCGTATCTTCACCTTATCTGCTACGTTTAGAGAGGCCTTTTCTAGCTTACCGCGTCCAGACATTGTTTGCGATCCGAATAGTAATTAATTAAACGCGTTCGAGTCTTTGGGACAGGTTCGGACGAAAATTACTTTCCACACACACACACACACGCTCTCAGGGGTACGAATTTTTCTAAACTATATGGCAAATGGCTAACAACGAACGAATCGAGCTGGCTGAGTAAAAATAATTTATTACGGAGTCGCGACGGACTACCTGTTTAATGTGTTAATCTCGTCGCTATAAGTTGAAATTATATTGGTAGTATACCGCGCGCTGCTTAATTCATATCATCTCACTATTAAATTGATATTAAAATGGTATTTTTACGACATTTCATTTTAATATTAATACATACGTAATCAGGCGGAGATTTAAAGGTTTTCTTAATTCAGTTCGGAAAATCAAATTGCACCAACGAAGAAATTAACTGTAGGAAAAATGATTGCCTATATACTGAAATAGCATCCTAGATACATCCTACCTATGTAACGAACGAGTGTACTAATATATTCATAGGTATGGGAGAGTGGTAGGCTATATCTTGTGGCCTTATACTAACTAACTAACTAACTAAGTAGGCATAATGTAAACCTCATATTTCCATTTAGAATTATACCTATTTATACGTACATATTTAGGTATGATAACTTGAAAATAGAGAGGAAAGTATAAAACTTTAATAATTTGATTTTACTACCATGATTTATAGATATAGGATCTGTTATGGCTCTGTTGGTCTATCCGCTGGCTAACGACATTGTACTATATACGAAGTCTACATGTTGAGATTTTTCATTGCCAAAAATTGAAACGAATTATGCCATTAGTCTCATTTCTTTTTCTCATGCACTCGATTCAGATACCAAACAATGCATAAGTACACATAGAAATACTACAATTTATTTCAATCAGATACAAATGTAACGTGTTTCAAAATCTTAGCTACAGATATAGCTGAAGTTGCAGGTACATTAAGGTAAAGATTTGAAATAAATCATCGGTAAATACACAATCGTTGATAAAATGATAATATTTTTCCTTATTTATACCTATCTACTTGTATCTATATCTATATCTATATCTATATTTATATCATTAGCATTATATTAGAGAGAAATCACACAACAAATGACAAAACTGTGCAGCGATTCCTTCTGTTTGGCGGGACGAAATGGATACCCTGTCTGAGTATAGGTTTACGTGTTATGTGAATTTTACCACGGTTGAAAGAAGAAAAAAAAAACCAGTGGTACGAAATTTGTCACATGATTAACTACTGCCATCCGACACGAATTTATTATTAAATTTACCGAGAATGGGATAATAAGAAGAAGAAGAAAAAAAAGGCTGACTTGGTCCGACTGAAGAGGAAAGGGAATTATAACAACGACCTTCAACCTATACACACAGAAACGCTGCTTGGTTGCGTATCTCGGCAGGAGTATGACATTAATAAAGTTATCAGTGTTAAAGCTTCGGTTATTAATGTCCGAAATAATTTGTTGAATAAAATATTATTCGAATTGAGATATACCACTGTGACCTAGGCTCCCCTCTACAAATTTTTTCATACTCAGCTTGGAATGTATAATTTGTATTTATAAGAGAGCTTGCTAAGGTGGTCTCTTTGCCTTTGTACGTACTCGTGTGTATTGCTGGCTTGCATAGTGTCGACTTATGTATGTGCGTGTATTTGGCCAATTACTGTGGTCTCTTCGGTGCTCTCGAGTAAGAAAAGAAGAATTGAAATGTGTTGGTTGAACGAGAGCGCCACAGAAGGAGGACAGCGGAAGAAAAATCACCTACTTCGATAATGTGGCCATCGCTAGACGGTAAAGAAACCCGCTTTGTAAACGGTAGTGGTGTATTGTACCCCACCCCGCATCACCTGTCTATTTTACCATTACTTTGCTGTAGAATGAATGGCAATGGATACGGTTTTTACATTTATGTATAACTGTACGTCTATCTACTTTTGCTTCATCAACCAGAGGAAGTGGTTGGGATTTGCTGGGGATCGCTTTCTTTTCAATAGGATGATTTTCTCCTTGTAGAGAGAAGAAGAAGGTTTGTATGGTCATTTCGAGGGATGTGCTTCAACGATCTTTACAAGTCCAGGTACTCGAACAAGGACGAATGACCGCTCGAAAGATGCATTATGGGAAGCATCTAGAGCTGTGTGGGGGATGATTTTTTTGTAATACGAACAATAAGCGAGGCGTTAGCCAGTTTTCTAGGTCTGTCGTTGACTAAAAATTAGTCCAAATACTTGGTACTCTTTGCACACCCTTCCGCGAAACACTACACTTATCAGAGGAGGGTTCTCATCCTAAATTTATCAACGTAATTTATTTTTCATCAATTATTGGCATTTAAACGTTCTATCTGATATAATCCAACTATTATCATCTTGTAGTGAACCTAAGACAAATCATCTGTGATTTGTTTTAGTATTCGGAATTTTGGAAAATTGCTTAGCATTTTTTTCTTTTTATAACGCTCAACTTTTTCGTCAGACATAATCCAACTGTTAATGGTGCAGATTTTTCAACGCTTGATCATTAGAAGTTGGTGATTAACAGTGAACTGCGAAGAGTTGACCAACAAAATTTGGACTGTCAACTCACGACAGTCTAGATATATCAACACTTGACCATCAATAGTTGATAGTCAGCTGTGAACTGTCAAGAGTTGACCATCAGTAGTGGACCAATACCATCAAGATACAGATTGTCAATAGAGTTGATCATCAATAGTGGACTTGTCGACAGTTGACTCTCAATATCCGGACTACCAACATCTTCAACGTCAGCTTGAATGTTAAGGAGGAAAAATCTGAGCAAATTTTCAGAATTTTTTATATTATCACTTCCCCATTCCAGCGTAAGTCCAAATTTCATCCAAAGTGACGTAACTTTTAAAAAAGTTCGAGATTTCTTTCCAACATTGGGGAATTTTTATAATTTCTTAGCATTTTTTTCATAACGTTAAACTTTTTTACTAAACATAATCCAGCAGTTGGCCTTCCAGATGTCAGCAGCTTAGAACAGTTGCCCATAAATGCAAAGACTATCGAAATCTGAACAATTCGAATTTTGACTAAACAGATTTTGATGGTCAACTATTAACGATCAATTGTACAGTGCCCTCTGAAACATCTTTTGATGTAAATGCTACAAAAGATACGCGGAGAAGAGTAGTAGTTGTGCACTGATGACCGAGTAATTAAAATTCAAAGTTGACCATTACAAATAACGGTCACTGAAACCATTTATTTTGTTATTTTCAAAGTGTAAGTGGGTAAGCATGCTTGTTGAAGAAGAGGTGCACCTGTTGATGAAAATTGCCTGCAATGAAGTTGAATACTATGATGATTTTGTTCAAAGTATTGACCAATAGTGATTGGGTTGATTAGAGCAATAACAATTATTTCAGATTAGTTATTTATAATGAACGCGTTAATTAAAGTAATTAATCACTGTTATAAATGAAGTTGATTTGTGACGATCAAAATTAAACTGGATAATTATCCAAAATGGGTTAATTGTTGCGATTAATTGGAATAAGCAGCATTGTTAATCATCCACGGTAAGTTAATTAGGGTAGTTAATTGACACAATTAACGGATAACGCGGATTCAAGTCGATTGTGGTGAATAGGATGACTCGTGTAATTAATTAGAATTAGCGGGTTTATTAATTATTGCGATTGTGACGTGTTTTTTTTTAATACAACATTATCCAAGAAAGAATAAAAAAAAGTGTAAATAGCAGAATTATTGATCATTCTAAGTAGGTTAATTAGGGTAATTAATTGAAACTATAATAAATTAGTTAATTGGAATGCAAAAACACAATGATATGTCAATGTGGTATCGTGAACACGTGACACCTGGAAACATGAGGCGACACTTTAAAACGTGACGCGTCATTTTGAAACGTGTGACGCGTTATTTTCAAACGTGACGCGGCATTTTTATACGTAACGCGTCATTTTAAAACGTGTAACACGTCATTTCAAAACGTGTGACACGTCATATTTAAACGTAACGCGTCATTTTAAAACGTGTAACGCGTCATATTTAAACGTAACGCGTCATTTTAAAACGTGTGACGCGTCATATTTAAATGCAACGCGTTATTTAAAACGTGTAACGTGTCATTTTAAAACGTCCAACGCGTCATTTCAAAACGTGTGACACGTCATATTTAAACATAACGCGTCATTTTAAAACGTGGCCCGTCATATTTAAACGTTACATGTCATTTTAAAACGTATAACACCTCATTTTAAAACGTGACTCATCATATTTAAACGTGACGCGTCATTTTAAAACATTACGATTCATTTTAAAAAAGCACCCATCATTTTAAAAACGTGTGACGCGTCATATTTAAACGCGACGCTTCATTTTGAAACGTGTGACGATTTTTTTCAAACGTGACGCGGCATTTTTATACGTAACGCGTCATTTTAAAACGTGTAACGTGTCATTTTAAAACGTGTGACACGTCATATTTAAACGTAACGCGTCATTTTAAAAAGTTACGCGTCATTTTGAAACGTGTGACACGTCATTTTGAAACATGTAATGCGTCATTTTAAAACGCGACGTGTCATTTTAAAACGTGTAACGTGTAATTTTAAAACGTCCAACACGTCATTTTAAAACGTGGCCCGTCATATTTAAACGTTATGTCATTTTAAAACATATAACACGTCATTTCAAAACGTGTGACGCGTCATAATTAAACGTAACGCGTCATATTTAAACGTAACACGTCATTTTAAAACGTCACTCATCATATTTAAACGTTACGCGTCATTTTGAAACGTGACGCGTCATTTTAAAACATTACGATTCATTTTAAAAAAGCACGCATCATTTTAAAACGTGTGACGCGTTATATTTAAACGTGACGCGTCATATTTAAACGTGACGCGTCATTTTGAAACGTGTGACGCGTTTTTTTCAAACGTGACGCGGTATTTTTATGCGTAACGCGTCATTTTTAAACGTTACGTGGCGTTGTAAAACGTAATGTGGCACTGTATAGCGTGACACGGGGGATGAGAGAGAGAGGAGGGAGGGAGAGAGAAAGAGAGAGAAAGAAAGAAAAAAAAACAATACATCTGGCAAGTTAAGGTTTAATATTCGTATTTCAAGCAGTTCATTTGAGCTAAACACATGCCAAAAATATATGTAGGTATTTTTTTGTAGTAAATTTTGGCATCAATCAGTCAAATCGACGTGAAATTTTCATTCTTCACCTTGAGATGAAAACAATGAATCACATCGACTAGACTGGCTCGTATTGTTGATCAATTGAGCAAATTTACTGATAATTTGGTTGTGCGTCGCGTCTAGCGCGAGAAAATGCTCAACAATGAAGGGAAAAAGGCACCTAAGATACTTTGGTATAGTACATATACACCAAGTATCCTTACGAGTATTCATATAACATAATACATACACGCAGAAGCCATACCCGCATAACGCGCCGCTCGTTGCTAGTTTATTAATTATGTAATTTATAAGCGCACGCGTCCACATTTAAACGACAGCCAACTCGAGCGAACTGTTAACACGTTTATCAAATATTCTGCGCTAAATTTTCAATTAACCAATATTTTACATTGTTTATTTGCGCTGCGCTGCGCTGTGCTGTGCTGCAAGAACATTCGATCATGGGCGCGTTCAAGATGTCCATTTGTATCGTATAAACGAACCAAATTAACATAATGTATTAGTAGGTTGAAAATTCATTGATTCTGATGCTACATATAAAACTGAAATATGTATGGGAAATGCATTTCATTCTAAATCCTACGGTAGTCTGTGCGAATGTTTAATGGACTATTGATGTTCGATAAGCTTTTTACATAATTCGAGATTAGTCATAAATTGTGTTGGAAATTTTTTCCAAATCTTATTCCTTAAAAGATGCAAAAAATTTATTCGCGTGTCGTGAGTATTTAGAAATTCTTTACACGAAAAAACATGGTAAAAATTACGCTAATTTAATTAGCCTAGTTACTGTAGTACTACGTGGCACGTGGATCGGTCCTATACTTGAAAGACTGGAAATTACCACGTATTTGGATGCCTTTTTGAATTCTAGACGTTGGAAATTCTGTTGTTTGGAGGCTGGCATCTTTCTTCCTATCAAAATGAATAACTTTTCGCTGCCGATACGCTGAAAACAATATTTAAAGCATAAAGATCATTTGTACTGTTTCTCTTGGAGCAGAAAAATCAAAAGTAGTATTACTTATAATGATAAATGTGTAAACGTTTTTTTGCTTTCAACTAACGGTTATTAATCATCTTATATGTTTGAATTCTACAGGAATTAACCTGGCGATCTTTGCGAACCAAGCTATTGTTATCTTTTGGTAATTGTTCTTTTGTTATGATGACTAATGGCATTAAAGTCAGACATTTGCGTACCAATGAGATTCAGAATAATGTGGGACATTTGCGAACCAACTTATTGTTAAGGTTTTGTTTTGCTTTAGTAACTATAATAAACTAAATTTAGAAATTTTATTGGGTAGAAAGCAAATACTCAAGAGTTTGGGGGGACTAGAAATGTCTATTATGGCAGACTTATATTCAGGTGAAACTCGAGTGATTGGTAAAAGCACACCAACAATCGTCCAAAATCCAGATGAATTTTTGAATACTCCTTCATTGGGCACTTGATTATTTCAGCAGAACGCAACGTATTAAAATTATAAATAAATTTTTTAAATTGAAAGCAAAAAATCTAAAAATGAACTGATTTTCTTCAATGTCATATGGTCAATAAAAACCAAATTATTACGATGTATCGACCTACGGAGAATGAGGGAGAATTCGTTTTGGGATCCTAGGAAACTATTGCGGTCTTTTTTGGCGATATCAGGTATTAAATTTTATTATTTTTATTTTTTCTTCGAAATTAAAAATCATTTTCTCAGTTCAATACCAATCAAAATAAATGAAATTTAGTAAATAAGCGTAGATTGGCGACAGATTTGATATTCTGGAGTTTGAACGACGTTGAGTCAAAATTCAATTATGCTCAAATTTGAGGGAGGGGGTGCTGAAGAGTTAAAATCGCAAAAATTATTCTTTTTCGAATCAATCCGTTAGACAATCCAAAGTTTTATAACATATCCGAAAATTAGTCTATTCGTTCAATTAGGAGGGGAGATACGAGGTTTTTCTCCCTTTTTGACTTTGAAAAAGGGCTGTTCCACCTTATGTCGTCTCCAAATTAAGCTAGGAAGTTGAAATTTGGTATGTAGATTTAGTAAGGGCCATAAATGTGCCTTTTCGGAGTTTCGATTTTTCAGACCCATTTCGTACCCCTGCAGCACAGAGTTGTGGTTTTTTGGGCTGGTTTTCGGACCCTAGCAGCACCCCCTTACTGCTTATTTTTAGATTATTGGTACGTTCATGATATTGGTATCGTTTTCGCATAAATCGAACCCGCCGGACACGAATATGAGATCAGATTTTTAGTTTGACCGTTATAAGTTCCCTTATTCTGAAGAGAGGGGTACTCAAAATATATGTATAAGCGATTATGCTATAAAAATACTGAAAATGTTGGAATAGTTTCCATATTTCAGGTTTTTGTAAATTAAAAAATATAAAATTATAGCTGAAAATTAAAACTCCTGGGCCGTTGCTGGACCATCGTAGCACCCATTCACCCCCATTTTCAGACCACAGGCACGTTCATGATACTGGTGTCTTTTTCAGGTAAATTGAACCACCTAAACACGAATATGAATTCAGATTTTTAGTTCGACCATTATAAATACCGTTATTTGAAGCTGAGATGGGGTTTTCGTGATTTTTAGCCTGATTTTCTGTGTCATACTCTCAATGGAAGAGGGGAGGACTATCAACAAAATTCGTTTTGGGGTCCTAGAACAGCATTAAGACAATTTTAGCCATGCCAAATATTTATTTTTATTATTTTTTTCCCCCGAACAATTAAAATTATTTACTCCGCTCGATACCGACCAAAATCGCTCCAATTAGATCAATCGGCTCAGTTTGGAGGTAGATTAGATATGGATGAGTGTGGATGAGTTCGGGTCAAAATTCAGTTATGCCCCAATGTGGGGTACGGGGTGCTGAGGGGTCAAAAACGCAAAAATTAACCACTATTCAGCCAATTGATAGAGAATCAAAAGTTGTATAACTTATCCAAAAATCAACCTCCCAAGTCAATTAGGAAGGGAGATATGGGGTTTTCCCCTTTTTTACCTTGAAAAAGGGCTGTTGCTCCCCATTATCTCCCCACTAAATTGAACTAATCATATATTTATTATTATTCCCCCCCCCCTCAAACATTAAAATCATTTATTCCGCTCAATACCGACCAAAATCGCTTCAATTTGGTTAATGGGCTTAATTTGGTGAGGGATCAAATATATATGAGCGTAGATGAACTTGGGCCAAAATTCAGTTATGCCTTAATGGTGGGGGAGGGGGGTACTGAGGGGTCAAAGCGCAAAAATTTTCCTTTTTTTTGGCCAATTGCTAGAGAATCTAAAGTTGCATAACATATCCTAAAATCAACCTCCTAAGTCAATTAGGAGTGGAGATATGGGGGTTTCTTCCTTTTTGACCTTGATAAGGGGCTTTTTTGTTCCTCCCCGATCACCACACCAAATTGAGCTAGGAAGTTTAAATTTGATGTATACATTTAATTGGAGCCTGAGATGTGCCTTTCGGGGGTCTCGACTATTCAATCCCATTTCACCCCTTACACAGCCCAATGGAAGTGGTTTTTTGGTCGTTTTTTTTTTTATTTTTTGAGTTTGTTCTTCGCATAGCTCTCCTCCAAATTGAGCTAAAGAACTTGAAATTAGGTATGTGCATTAGTGGGAGCCTGAAATATGCCATTTGGGGAGGTCTTGATTTTTCAGCCCTATTTCACCCTTTCATTTTCAATTCTAATGATTGCAATATGTCACGAAAATCGAGCTGAAAAAGCATCGTTGCTTTTCAGGGGTCAAAGTCCTGCTTGGAAATTTAAAAACCTTTAATTTTGAATTTTTTCAAGGTAATGAAACGAAAATAGGAAATTACTTCATTTCTGATGACGTAATAAATTATGGTATCCTTTTTTTTTTTATGTTTTTCATCTCAGAAAATTCAAAATAATTATTTCGACTTTTTCCATTTTCAAACGTGATTTTGAAACCAATAAAAATAAAAATAAAATTCGTAAAAATTGTTTTGGCCTTTTTATGTATTACCTAGACACGTTAATGCTAAAAAAAAATTGAAATTTTATTTTGATTTTTCTTGTAAGTTTTGAAATTTTAAACTAATGTAACAATAATAGACGCCTTTTAAATGATGTTATATGGATTAATGGGTGTCTCTCTTTTCATGCCTGCGTGGTCAGTTCAACTGTTACAGTGAGAAACTACTCGATGACGTCATTCTTATACTATAACGAATTAGATTAGAAAAAATAGGTACCTACCTATTTTATCGTTGGTATGAATTGACTATCGCTGAAAAAAAAAACAAAACAATAGTTGTGTATGTATACCTAGTAAAATAAATAAAAAGGAGGAGAAATGAAACAATAACAAACGCGGACATTTCATCATAGCCAATTATTAGAGTAAAAATATTAAGGCAAAGGGGAGTCTGTCGATTACCTTAATAATAGGGGCTCGTATACGTAGCCTATAAAAGTCGCGCTTGGTCGTCAATTTATATTCATCGTCGTTAATTTCAATACGTCCATCTCGATTTCTCTCCCTCAACGCCAGAAATTTTATGTACACAGGACTGCATATGTATGTAGTAATGTAATGTACGTATAAATAAAATACGTATACATCTATACAATTGTACAGCACGCAGTCGAGTCGTCGCATCGTACAACATATTGTTCCACAGTCTACACCAAGTACGTCTATAGCTCGCTGTAAATAAAAGAGAGCACAATACTGTACATTACACACCATAACAATCCATATAGTACGCGTAAAATACCATATTATTAATTGATGGTCTACCATTCCAACGCACTTGGCCCCCTTTTTTTCACTCATTTTCTCCTTCCCTTACATGAACGCCACCGTCCATGTAGATTAGATAAGTAAGCGTATTATTCGGTACGTGTACGTGTACGTGTAACGTGCACATGTTGAATGTGTCATCTGGCACAACGTGAGCGTCGTCACCGTGTAAGTAGTAGCACGAGCAAGGCAGCACACCGGTAATGATCACCGAAGCGAAGCTAAAAAATGTACCCCCGCTGGACTGTGCGGACATACAAAGGGTCGATGCAACCGGCGCGGTACAAAGTACCTACTAAATTAGCGATATAGCCGCAAACTGCCAACGATGAATATGATGAGCCAGCCAGATCCGCAGCAATTGTAAAAGCAATTACCGACAAATGGCAAAACATTATGGTCAATTTTGAATAGATATTTATCTTTCGTTAAGTGGTGGTTGGTTTAACAAAATGAAAAAAAAAAAAAAAGTGGTACATAAATTACGAGTACTAGCGCACCGTTGTCTATCTCAAACTCTGGCTTTCGTTGGTAGCACTGCGATGAACAAAAAACGTCGATCGAGAAATAGGTTTTTGTGAAAATCAATCTTAAGTGTACGTAATTTGATTTTGTGCATTTTTATCCTTCGTGCCCCTTCACTCCGTTTTGAAAATTTCGATTAAATTGGTTTTCGATCAGAAATCAACCGAAATATCATCCCTTGGTTGTACCACCAAACCTAACTTAGAATCTTAATTTAATCGACTTTGGTCGATATTCAGACAAATGATTGATTTTTTCCATCCGTTAGGAAGAAAAAATCATATCGGACGTTCCCAGAAATAGCCAAAATGGACTTCTTGGTCTCGTCACAAAATTTCATTCGTCGATTGAGTACAATAGCCAGATTCTGTTTTATTTTGGCAAATCAGGCTACTTGCCCCTTAAATAAGTATAAACAAAGTGCCCTTTATTTTGGAAAAAATCAAACGTAGCGCATATATATCAACTCAATTAAAATGCTCTGAAACCGGTTCAGTAGTTTTCAACCAGTTACCAAATATAACTGAAAAATTGAATTTACGACAAAAAGTTTCAAATAAAAGTTGTAGCCTTTTTAATTACCGAACATTTTTCATTGAACGATTTTTTTTCTGCGTAGCACTGCAGAGAAGTTATACCATCAGGAAGTGGAGAGGTCGTCGAACTTCTTCAAGATATACCAACCCTAGTTTGCTGGGTAGAAAAAAATTACTAATGAAAAATGTTTGTTTTGAGAAACTTTGCAATTCCCATGTATATTTTTTTCATATCTTGGTTTTCTTTGATAAAGTGTTGAGAGAGGGGGGAGGGGGGTGCAGTTGACGGTTATTGTTTTTCATCCATTTCAAGATAGCGTTCCTCGAAAAAAAAATTTCTTCGTACGAAAAATCGTACAAACTGACATTTTTCAAAAATCCGCGTAATAAGGGGGAAAAAGGTGAAAATTTTTCAAAGATAATAATTTTGTAATTTTGGGTATAAATGCGAGTAATAATGCCATCGGTTTTTTGAAAATTTTCAAACTTTGAGTCATTCTTTCACATTGGAAAAATCGAATTAAAAAGCTGAAATTTTTACCGCGCCAATTTGTGGTTGTTTAGCAAATTTTGTGAGTCCCCCCCCCATCCCTCCTACCCGATTGCTGATTTTCAAAAAAAAAATTTGGCCTGCTCTAGTGATGCATCTTTAGATTGGGAATTGAGAAATTTTCCATTTCTTAATGCTATAACTCTTCTCCAGTGCTACGCAGAAAATAATTCACTGAGTAAAAAATGATTGATTTTTTAAACCTCTACAACTTTTGTTTAGAACTTTTTTTTTCGTGAATTTAATTTTTACGTTATTTTTTATAGAATTGAACGCCCTATCTTAGCTTAATCTATATCAAAATAGGCGCTGGTCCGAAGTTTTCGTTCACCCTGTATATAAAGCACATGTATTCTGAGAGTGTTCGGATTATTTTTTTACGTTATATTTGAAGAACTTTTAGAGAAAAAACACGTTTTGCGAGTTTTAGGACACCCTGTATGTGAAGCTGAAATTTCTATCCCTCTATTTGAAAGTCTCTGCTGTAAGAAATTGAACATCCAATCTGAGATTTCTTTTCTTACGTGGACGTTACATTTGAATTTTTTCGAAAAAAAAACGCGTTTCGTGATTTTCAGGACACCCTGTATGTGAAGCTAAAATTTTCAACTCTCCACTTGAAAGCCTCTGCCGTAAGAAATCAAATGCCCTGTCTCAAGTCAATCAAGATCAAAGTAGACTATTAGACTATGATCCGGATTTTTCATCCACCCTGTATAAAAAGCGCAAATACTCTGGTAGTGGTCAGATTATCTTGTCATTTTCAACCTGTTCAAATGCTGCGTGAATTTTATCACGTTACATTCAAATTTTTCGAGAAAAAACACATTTTGTGATTTTTAGGACACCCTGTATGTAAAGCTGAAATTTCTAACCGTCGATTTGAGAGTGTTTGCTGTAAGAAATCGAATGCCTATCTCGAGTCAATGAAAATCAACGTAGGCATCGGTCCGAATTTTTCATCCACCTTGTATAAAAAACCGCAAGAATATTCTGAGAATGATCAGATTATCTTGTTAATTTCAGCTTGGTCAAATGCTGCGTGATTTTTTCTTCTTTTTTTCAACGTTGTAAGCGTACATACGTATTCCAGTAGCAAATAAAGCGATCTTTTACAAAACGCTACAGACCACACGGACTCCAGCGTAGAACGTAATATATCCAAAAACATAATGGGCAGGCATTAATAACGTTTCATATAATCATCGTTTACTCGCCTTCGGATGATTGTTTTTCTCAACACAGGCGACATTTTACAAATCGAACTTGTCTTTTTTTTTGGTACTTACTTTATTAAAGTTACCTACGCGTAGGCTTGTTCTAAATGCGTTTAATGTATTTTAATCAAATACAAAAAATGATCGTTGTTACAAGTGTTCGTATATATTTACACATTATAATAGTGAATAGGTAGTTTCGACTTTTAAGCTACGTGATACTCATTCACTCGTATGGGTTCGTTTGATTTTGAAAAATCTTCTTCGGCTGTGCTATTGAATAAATACGACAACGATGTGTCAATTTGGTGTACAGACGTTTTTTTTATACGAAAAAAAAAAAAAAAATTCTTAAGCCATCGTTGTCATGATTACGACGTGTTTACTGAATACATCAGAGTTGATTTTTTTTTTATTCTGGGCGTTTATAATTGCTAAGATTTTTACGACCAGTGTTCAAAAGGGGTCAGAAAGGTTAGGACTTGAATTTGGTGTTGGAGGTCAAGTTCTTTTATTAAGAGGAGGATTTTTTGCATGACTGTGGAGCGATCTGGAATGGAGTGGGTGTTTTCTGGGATGTTTAAGGTTTGTCTTCTTTGTTTCAAGTTGGGGCAGAGGAACAGAAGGTGTTGGGTGGTAATTGGCTCGTAGATATAGGTGGCTATGGGTTATTTTTGTACGACCAATTCGAAGACGTGTGATGATTATTTCATCTGTGCGTTTAAGGAATGGAAGTTTTTTCCATGCTAGGAAAGATTTTTTGTGAACGAAAAGTTTGTTTTCAGTTTTGAGGTCCCACCTGATTTTGCCAGCTGGCAAGGTGAGTCTGGTAAAGAATATTTTTGATATCATTT
>FIZR01008930.1:0-16196 GCA_900060175.1 Ferrisia virgata
ATTATTTCATCTGTGCGTTTAAGGAGTGGAAGTTTTTTCCATGGCAGGATAGATTTTTTGTGAATGAAAAGTTTATTTTCAGTTTTGAGGTCCCATTGATTTTGCCAGCTGGCAAGGTGAGTTTTGATATCATTTGGGATCTGGAGAGTAGTGTGGTGTAAATCTGTGCTGATTTTGTCAATTTGTCTACTTCTTCATTTCCTTCAATACCTACATGACTAGGAATGTACATGAATTTTAAAAATAGATAAAATCTCTATCTTGAGAATTTCCACAACTAAGCGAACATGCATAACGGGAAAACCTGACTTCGAAAGCGTCACAATTCGATGATTTTTGTATCTAATGCACCTCTAATCCAAGTCTCTCAGCCAAATTTGAGCGATTTCAGTTAGAACGACATCTGAAACTTGTATCGATGAAATCATACGATTCAAAGGAATTAATCATCGTACCTACGTTACTACTTGAACAGGTGTAAGAGAAGCATGCAAACATTTCAGCTTACAGCACAGATCGTTTTCTGCATCGATAAAAAATTCCCATTGCTTTTCATTGCGTTAATCGAACACTGCGGTAACAAGTCTACTGTTTTTTGGACAGCGAGTGAAAAAACTTACACGAATATGAGCTACAATAGTAATCCGCACATCACCATCTTCTCAATATTTTCTATCGGTATGATCAAAACGAATAATTATAATAACTTATGCATTCTGAATTGTAAAACTTATCATTAATTTCGTTCTGATTCCAGCATTTCATTTCGTGCCTCAATTTGTCCACGCCACATTGCGTAAGTAGTACAGATTTTATTCATACTCCAGCTACTAGCTACATAGATCGAAAATTAACTAAAGTGATTTATCAATTTCCGTAGTCAATCAAGATATTTTAGGTGAGTATATTTGCCAACAAAAAACAGTAGCAGCATCACTGCAAAATAAACTTAGATTTACTTTCATTTTAAACAAAAAATATTCTGCATGGCGGTTTACGTTGAAATTATCACATTTTACATAGACGCTGCGCCTTGTATAAAAGATTTCTTTAAAGAAAACTTTATACACGAGATGTTTCTGCAGAAAGATGAAGACTTGTACGATGGTGAATATTTTGGAAGTAGGTGCATAGGCATAATCAAAACCGAATATTATTATAAGATGCTTTGTACATATAAAAAACCTTTAACCAGTAAAACATAAGCAATCACTTGTTGCAGTGTTTTGCTCACACGTCAATCCGTTTAGCCCACATAAACAGTTAGAATTCTCCAATTTGTCGATGGTCAAAGAAGACAACGAAGGAAACCAAATAAAAAATTGTTTAGCTTCAAAACAAAAGGAATATGTTTTTGAAACATATCGTCACCAATGGCTCTCAGAAGTTACAAGGCAACCTGGTCATTTACCAAAAACTACACTGATGAAATTTCTCATTGGTAAGTTAATTGATTTAATGATTAGATCTAGAAAATTGAGAAAAAGAAAAGCATTGCAATGCGTTACTTTTGAGCCTGATTTTTTAAAAATATTTAAGGTAGGAAATTTGTTCAATTCACGGAGACACAGAAGTGAATACTTGACAAGTCCAAATGTTACACCTAAAATCCTCAGCACTAAATCCACATGCCAAATTTCAATACTAAATGTAGCTGAATTTGAATTCAAAAAAAAAGAAATTCCGCCAAAAAAAAACTATTTTTCCGAAATTATGAAGGTGTGGAACTCGATCTGTAAAGTTACCATTTTGAAACGGTATTATTTTCATCTTAAATAGAGGAACACCTCAGATTTCATCACTGTTTCAAAACCGTATTTTTTGTTTTGAAACAGTTATAAAACTGTATTGCTGCAATTGTACCAACAGTTTCAAAACTTTCAGCACAATTTAAATGTTTTGAAACTATATTGAAGCAGTTTCAAAACCGTTTTAAAACGAAAAAGGGTTTTCCCTAGTTCTGAAACGGTTTCAACTTTGCAGATCGGGAATGAGGCTGAAAAGTTGAAACCCCTGAAAGACGAATCTAAAACCTTACGAACTCTCACATACCAAATTTAAACTGCCTATAAAGAATGTAATTTTTGATTTTTTAAATATTGTTCGCTATTAATATTCGGACTACTAATATCTTGAACGTAAACTTGAATGTTAGGAAAAAAATGCTAAGAAAATTTTCAAAATTCTTTATGTTATTATTCTCAGTTCTAGCCAAAGTTCAAATTTCATCTGTAGTAACATATCTTTTAAAAAAGTTTGTCCAAATTTGTTAACACTTGACCATCAACAGTTGATGGTCAACAGGGGCAGTGCTGTATCTCCCACGAAGCTAACAAAGCTGAAGCTTCGAGTGGCAAATTTTTCGAAATTTTTTAAAAAATAACATGAAGAAATTTCTCTGAACAGTGGACTATCAGTAGTGGCACACCAAGATTTGGACTGTCAACGTTTGATGGCAGACTGTTAAATTTTCAAAATTCTTCATGTTATTACTTCCTTAGTTCTAGCAAAATTCCAAATTTATTGACGACCCAGATATTAAGAGTCCGAAACAGTTGACCATTAATATCTAGACCATCAACATCTGGGCTACCAAAATATAGACCTTCAAAATCTGAACAATTCAAATTTTAATGGTCAACTGTTGACATTCTACTGTTAATGCTACAATTGATCACACAAATTTTGAAAGTCACAAGATGTTCTAGTTCATCCTACGCTAGACTAGTATATCCTAAGAGCAGCAGAGTGTTCTAGTTTATCCCAGGACAAACTAGTTTTACTGGTGAATGTCTTAAGAATAACTAGTTTGATTAAAACAAAGTGGCTTTACTTGATAAGGGTATGGTAGGGAAAATCAGTTTTTCCTGCAATATCCTCACTAGGTTAAACTTGTTTGTCTTATTTCCCATCGGATATACCCCTTTCCTGAAATCCACAGACAAACTGGTTTGCTCAAGGAAAGACCAGAGCTTCATGCGGTCCTTACGATGTTCTAGCTCGGCCTAGGCATAACTAGTTTGTCTTAGGACAAACTAGAACATCCTAATGTTCTTAGGATTTTTTTGTTTAGCCTAGGCGAGAAACTGTGGATATTTTAGGAAAAACTAGCTCATCTGATTGGGGATAGGAAAAGCAAGTTTAGCCTAGTGAAGATATTACAGGAAAAACTGATGTTTCCTATACCTTTGCTAGATAAAACTAGTTTGTCCCATTCCCCAGTAGATGTACTAATTTTTCAGAAAATATCCACAGGCCAAACCAGTTTGGACAAATTTTGCTGGGATAAACTAGTTATTCCTAAAATATTCTCCGGCAGAACTGGTTTATCCTAGGCCAAACTGGAATTACCTACAGCCGTTAGGATGTACTAGTTTGGCCTGGGTAAAACTAGTTTGAATTCAGATGGACTAGAGCATCCCACAGCCCCTTAGGATGTCCTGGTTCAGCCCAGGAAATTCGAGTTTATTTTCGGGGGAACTAGCTCAACATTAGACAGAGTGCTTAATTCCTACCACGCCTCCTCTATCTTTGCTTATGGAGTGGGGAGAATACAAACTAAAAAAATAACATAAAGTGTCAAAAAACTACTTTTATTGAGATGGGATAAGAGAGTGCTAATGGTACTAAAAAACCTAAACTGTCAAAAAGTACAAGTAAAATCATTGCTTGCTAGATCTGACATATCCAAGGGTATTGGTGGATGAGGTAGATGAATCTGCCCAAGTACTGGAATTTTTAACTAGCCGTTAGATTCAAAATCGCATGAATGATAGACAACATCAAAGAGTATTAATGTGCGCCTTAAAGAAATTTTTAGCAATTTTTTCTAGCTGACCTCAAAGCGGATTCTGTAGATAACGATCCAATGCTTCGACAATAGTCTGGTTTTCATTAGCAATATAACATAGGAAATTAGGCTAAAAAGAAAATTGGGTATCCAATTTAGAATTTTCATTCTTTTCAACATGTAATTATAGGAATATGTAGCGCTGAAAAATACACAGAGTTCAACAAATTGAGAAGTATGTACTTTCCTATTTAACTTGTTCAAAGTATAATAATGATAAGAGAAATCAAAAATAAATATTCTCACCATATTTTCCCATTTGTGGATTTTTTCCTCTTCCATTTTACAGAGAAATCGGAAAAAGAACGTATGTATAACTACAAATTGATTTTCGAAATAAAATCAATGCGTTTGAAAACCGAATAAGTAAATATTATTTTTTTTCTTCATTCATTAGAAACAGAAAAATGTATATTAAAGTGCGCAGATAACTTTCTAAACAGAATTAAACGGAAGTTTATAACTTTAAAAACGTATTTAATTGAATTTCTACAAAGTAAAATAGATTGGATTGATAGCGTTTCCTTCAAGGAAATATTTAAAGGTAAGATATAATTTGTGTCAGGTGTTTCGCATTTACCTCGCTACCTTTATACTAGTGATAGGTTGACTCATGAGACTTACATGTATTATGATTAGCATACCCAAATAATCAAAAGGAGCTCAAATTTGTTTTTTTCAAAATTTCCCATGTGCCCAAACCTGCCACTCGTTTTGAAAATTCTCAGAAACAAATCAATAACGATAAGAATTTGTTGCTTGCTCTGAAACACAGTAAATCAAGATTGTGGGGGAGGGGGGGTGAAGCGATGAACTTCAAGGGTCAGTTTCACATCACTCCAAATTTGAAGGAAAAAAAAACGAAAAAAAAAACGAAGGAACAAACTGAAAAAATAAGAAACCAGTGTTGCAAAAGTGCAGTACTGGTGGGAGTGCGGAGTGCATAGGAATGCAAATTTTCAAAGAGGCGAGAGTGAGCGATTCCACTGAAGCGTCTGGGAGCACTCTCATGAAGAAGTGTTCTGTAAAGGAGGGAGAGTGGGAGTGTGAAAAATTTCAACGCTCCATTACTGTTCATCAGTTTACTTAATTGTGGATATTGCATATCTTTTTTGAGTGCTTACTTTTTATTAATCTGAAGGTAATCGTTCCTTTTTATCTCTTTTTAAATACAAAATGCATTTCCAAATTTACTCATATCATTAACTAATAGATTATCAAACTATGAAATGAATTCAAAAGTATGAAAGAAGGTCAAAGAATGGAAGTGAGAATGACAGTGGGAATGAGATTTCTGTAAGTGAAACAATGGAATGAAGTAGAATTGAGACTAATGTGGGATTGATGAGTGGAGCGAGAATGGAATTAATCAGGAGTATAAAGCACTCAGAATAGAGTGTTCCATCCATCACTCTTGGGACACTGAGAAAAATCCGACCAAAAAACTACATTTTTCAGATTGTGAGGGAGTGCAAAGACACTGTAAAGTTGAAACCTCCAAAAAGCACACTTAAGACCTTTACTCAATCCATATACTAAATTTCAATTTCCTGGCTTAATTTGGAGAGTAGATATGCGAGGAAAAAGCTCAATACAAAAAATAAAGCTTGCCAAAAAAACACATTTACTGGGCTTCAAGAAGGTACAATAGGTTTGAAAAGTCGAAACCCCCAAGCCCCCCCCCCCCCTCTTACAAATTTGGGCATAACGGAATTTAAAGTGTATTGACCGAAATGGAGCATTTTGATTGGTATAAAAAAAATTTTACATTTACTTTAAGTCAATTTTTTCAAAATTTCACCTCCGCTCGCTCGAACATACCATTTAACCAATTTTTATAAATTCAGACCAAAAAAAAGTACACCAAACAAGTGAAAAATCCCTTCTTCGAGCCATTCCTGGCTACGCCATGAGATCTTCTAGGAGCCCAAAAAGAATTTTGTCCAACCTTATTCACCGCAGGTGGATAGACGTAATAGCCTGATTTTCACTGACAATTAGAAATAGAAAATTAGGCTAATAATGATAACATAATTACACTACGTGATTAATAGTTGTGATATCTTCACTCGTGTCAATTTTAACGCAGTAGCTTTATTATCATAGCCCCTTCTCCCCCTCAAGTACTGAAAAAGTTTCGTGCAAACGATGTTTTATTATTTTTGTAAGAAAATTTGATTAAAAATACTGGATTTCTTATAAACAGAATCAATTCAATGTTTGGAACGTAATGAATACATAACTGATGAACATCAGACATTTGAGCAAGGTAAATTCATACACAACTACATTTTACTAATTATTCTCTATGATTATTATTTTAAAATTCAATCACTGATTTTGAAAAAAAAATCTCTATAGCTATGCGAGAAAAATCAGTAACAGGTACGTAATTCCCAGGTTGACGAAATATTAATATAACTATGGGTCGAGTCGATGAGTTGTTTTTAAAAATTGTATCTATTTTCGAAATCTCGTAGATATCAAGACGCAGATTGACGAAGGATTAAAGTATTTGTTTGCATATGCCGAATATTACAACGAAAAAGAATCTTGTTTACCTGAAGTAATGGAAGTACAAGTTAGGGTTTTAGATAAGCTAGATATGGAATTACACAGTAAGTCTATACGCTTGATACATTATCAAAACTATGCCAACAGGATTATTTTTAGTATCGAAAATTTATTTACTCTGTACAGGAATTTTCAAGACGTACGGAGATTGCTGCAAATTTGAATGTGCCATGGGTAGGCATACTAATTTTTTATATCTACTTTCGCGTGCATTGCGCTTAAGGGCTTCCTTTTCAATTTTGTACAATAAATTATTCTGATTTTTTGCATTATCTACAAAAAGGCCCAGCCAGTACTCCATTTTATGGTAAGTGTTATAATATCATGAAAAAACCACCAAGAATTAATGAATGGCATAAAAAATTTTGACCAACAAATCGTTAATCCTGAATTGATAATTTTGACGCAGATTTGATCGAAACTGAAAGTGCAAAACGAGATGGGAAACCATTCTTTATAGTACTTACGACTTCGAATAGATTGCAACCGTAAGGAAATAATGAATCATTTTCATGTTTAATTTGATGCATTATTACTATTGCTGAGCACCTAATAAAATAATCTACTATGCCTTTATTTTTTAAGTACCTACCCAGTTTAGTCTACTTTCAATACTCAAGTTTCATCCTAGGTTTATAAATGATCCCAGTATATAATGACTGGTACGTTGATATTCGATTCCCTTCCACCTGGAATAATTTGTTGTTTTTTGAATAGGTTGTTAATCATTACATTCGCATTTTACATTACGCAGTGTGTAATCAAACTACATAAAAATCTGAAATTTTTATGAAGTGATAGAGTGAGGTGGAGAAGGAGGAGGGGGGTTGAACATCATCAGCTATTCAGGAAGATTAGTATTGAATTATTATTCTATCTAGTTTACGTATACTTATTATAATAGAATAAAAATTTTTTAAAAATACGCCATGTTTTTGTAGCTATTGCATTGCATACCAGAGTATTTCTTGATATCTGGAGGAACTATTTTCGTGTCGCCAAATAAATAAATGAAGAAGGCATCAAAGCAGTTCTTTGGGGAGTGATAATCACACCTCTCAACCAATAAAGAAATATCAGATGAACTCAAAAAAATCATCAACAGTCTTCTTTTACTTCTATCTTCATCCATGTCTCATGGTTTTTATAGGGTAAATTTTCTTTACACCTCATGTTTTTGGTTTTGTATTGAAACACTTTCACTCTTACCATGTTCAAATTCATTCTAATAAGTGCTTGAACTATTTAGAAAAGAAATTTTGAGGGGGCAATTTGTGGAAGGGGATGGAGTGTAGAAAAAATTGTCCATTTGTCCTCATATAAAAATTTAGCGCGAAATTTTAACCCATTTCAATAGGTTACAGGACTAGTTTGAACAAAAATAAATTTTGAGGGAGGATTTGTGGAAGGGGGTAAGGAGAGAAAAAAATCCATCTACATTTTCAAATTCAGCGCAAAATTTCAACCTATTTTAATAGGTCGCAGGACAAATTCAAACAGAAATAAATTTCAAGGGGGCATTTGTAGAAAGGATAGGGTGAGAAATGAAGTTGAAATCCGCATAAAACTTATCATTATGCAAATTTAAAATTTAATTACCAAAAATTGTGTGCTTGTGAAGCAGTTCTTACCACAAAGTCCATTCTCATGCTTTGATAATGTCAGACCACCTGGTTAGAGATCTTCCTCTCCCTCTTTTTCCACGGGTCTTACCAAGAAGAATATCTGTTTCCAGGTTTCCGACTTCTCTACTGGTCATATGACCAAAATACCCTAGAATGCGTCTCTCGCATAAAATACTTAACCTAACTGGCTCCTGTATTTCGTTGACGATTGAAATGCTGGTTATTCGTGCTGTCCAAAGTATCCTCACATCCTTCACGAGACCTACATCTCAAAGGCTTTATCATCCGCCTTTAACGTCCATGTTTCCGCGCCATATAGAAAAACAGAGAAAACAAGTGATTGTATAAGTCTCTTCCTCATCTTTTGGGAGTTTTTTTTTATTGTTAAATTTAACGTCATTCGGATTGAAAAGTATCGAAAATTTATTTAATAATTACATTGAATGATATTATCTTCACAAAATAAAAAATATCAAAAACAGTATCAATTGGCTTTTAGGTGGCGAATTCTAAGCTAATTGTAATTACCAAGAATTACAAATTCAACAGTTATTGCATGTGACAGTACGCAGTCTGGTCATAGCTGATTTACGCAGAGTGATTCGGCGCCATATTTCTGCCAATGAGCCTCCATCTGCTTCGATGATGGAGACTGAATGTACAAAAGCATCCCTGAGAGCTGTAGAAACTGGATGACACTTGGCCCAATCCACCACCCTGACTTTTGTTTTTAATACGGAGCCCAAGTTTTTTGTTGGCTATCTTTACCAGGTTGACGAGCTCCGCCATTTCATCTTCATCAGCAGCAATCCAGGTGGTATCATCTGCACATTGCAGATTACAGATTCTTTTTCCTTCAATAGAAATATGCTTATCATAGATGTTGAACAACTGCGGGGACAATATGCATCCTTGACACACCCCCTGCTCCACTTGAAAATCTTCAGATTCTTCAACTCTCACCACCGTAAAATTGAACTCCTACAGGGACTCCGCCAAATCTACTACATGAGCAGGGACTCCCATTACTCTTAGAACTTTGAAGAGCTTCTTTCAGTTCACATAGTTAAAGCTCCTATTGCAGTTTTTCTACATGGGCTAACCAGTGAATCTAGAGCTCCAGGACAACAAGTACCCAAAACTTGAACCAAACAACCAAAAGTAAAAATTGATTCTGTTTCTTTTCGCAATCTTTCTTTTGTTACCTAAAATAGTTCATACAAAACATCTACATTTTCATTCTGTAATTTTTATTGGTTCATTCCAGCCCCCAAATCAAAGGTACTAGTGCCTCTTTTCTTATTTGCCAAAACTTTAAAATCTTCTGCAAATTGAAACAATACTCAATACATTACTGCAATAGGGCTTCAAGGGTTAGCGGCAGGGGCATTACAAGCTCTTTCATGATCAAGGGGCACTTCCTTATTATCCATAAATGTTATCTTCTTATTAATTAAATTCTACTTGTATACCTACTAAATTTACCATAAGTTTAGAGAAAAACTTCAGAAAGTTCAACTGTGAACAGTAAATAAATTACAAGCCATCGCTTAGGTAACCTTTGAATAATAAGACTTTGGGTGGAAAGTGGATAGGAAAACAGAGATGCAATCCCACTACACACGTGAAGTTTTAAAGGTTGAGAGACCTTCAATAAGCAGAACCAAATTTCCATTAAGCTAATGAATGTTTTGAAGATTGATCCAGATGAATTGTATTTTGCTTTTTACTTGACCGCTGGTATTTAGATAGAGAATCGTAAATTATTTTGCCATCAGATAAGAAAAAGAATCCATCGTCTTGAGTTAGTTTCTTTTTCTACGACAAGAAAGAGATTTAGATCACAGCATTATCAAATGATTAGGTTACTCATCCAAGATGAAAATTTCATCACGATAAAACAGCATTTTTTAACTCATATTCGTTATCAATCATTTCATATTTCAACAGTTGAAATGTAGGTACGTCATTTGACAGCGACTGCGATTAAATCATCCGATTCAATGCCATTATTTAAACAGATGTGGGATGAATAAGTACTGCAGGTAGGTATCTAGTTGATGGTATAGATCCCTTTCTTACCCGGTTACTGTTCATTTCGATACGTGAACATCTTGGAAGTAAATCGGTTATTTTTTATTCAACGATTGCTACTAGCTCTACAGTAGTAATCACTGAAAAAAAATCTACACGAACATGGATTTCAGATTAAATTCTGAGATTACCATATCCTCAATACTTTATATTGGTATACTTCAATCTTCAGGTTTCAATCCTGCACATTTAGTCATAAAAACGTTTCATTAATTTCGTTCTGCTTTCAGTGCTTCACCTCACAATTCAATTTGTTCAGGCTAAATTTCGTAAGTGATGCAAATTTTATTCATATTCAAACTACACCTGAAACAACAATTAAATTGAATTTATTATTTTCGGTAGCTAATGAAGATATTTTAGGTGAGTACAAAATTACCAACTGACTATGCCATAAAATGTACTCCTACTTACAGTTAAAATTCAAGAAATATTTTACACCACACCACAATTCGCATTGATGTTACATCATTTACAGCCGCTGCGCCATGTATAAAACAGTATCTCGGAGACAAATTTGTAGATCAACCATTTTTAGAAGAAGGTGATGTCTTATCTGGTGGTGAATATTTTGGAGGTGGGTAAGGAAGTAATTAAGAATGTTTAGAGCTGAATATTATCATGATTTCTATGAGGCAATTCATAAAACACGCTTAGGCCCGTCACATATCAAACGACATTACATTTTTTTCTGTCACGCTACGTTTTTCAAAATCAACGCGGGCAACGAAAAATTCGTGCGTTGACTTTGGAAAACGTAGCGTAATACAAATATACGTATGAGACAGGTCTTTAAGCCGATACTTAAACCTACATGCAATAAAATCTATCATTCATTGCAGCATTCTGTTCAAGGATACTATTTGATTTGACCGATGAAAAAGGTGTGTACAATTATATATGCAAAGCAACATTTACTAATTGCGTAACCATTTAACGTTGCAGTTTTCCAATTTGCTTGCAGTGCAGCAACACAATAAAGGTGAAGATGAAATAAAAAGTTGCTTAGCATTGGAAAAAAAGCAATATGTTTTTCGAAAATATCGCAATCAATGGGCTCCAACAGCTAAAAGACTACAAACATGGCTGGGTGGTTTAAATAGAAAATCAAACGATGAGAATTTACCAAAAACTTCGGTCATGAAATTTTTCATTGGTAAGTTAATTTAATTACTTGTATTATATACTCACAATAAGGTGCACGTAAATTATGAAAAAAGTTACAAACCAAGTATATCCAACATACTTGTGTAATTCTAGGAATATGCAATGCTAAAGAATACTTGGAGTTCGATGCATTGGAAAGTATGTGTTTGAATTGGACTTAACCTAACCTAACTAGAAACTAATTTTCAACGGGAAGTACAAGAACTAGAAAACTAAAAAACGTGCAGAAGCACATCTAAGGAAATTACTAAATTAGCATGACTCAGCCACTAATTCAATTTAAATGATGGTGCAGGGGAAGTGGAGAACTATACAAAAAATCAATTTTTTTCAAGATTGCAAAGAAGAAAAGTCTTAATATGCATCTTCTTTTCTAATAGATGTACCAAGCTGGCTTTCAGATACGCTACATGGCTTTTAATGCTCTATCGATTGAATCAGAAATTAGCCATTTTTATGATCATTGTTTCTCATTATCTACACTTATCCCATCTCTCAAGTTTCAATATGATTGAATTTTGATTAACCCATGAGAGGTCATTCTATTTCCTAATTTCAGCAATTTTGATCAATATGAAGTGGAATCAATGGTTTTAGTCTCGAATAAAAATAAAAATAATGTATTCTCTTATCACGTCAATCAAGTCATATTAAGTTTTGTGATCACTTTAGCTAACAATTTAGTCAAATGCACTGCACTGACCACATAAACCTGTTTTTCTCTACAAGAAAATCCAACCAATGTTGCCATTTGTCATATTTTGTTTGTGGCATATTTCATGAGTCTTGTATTCGCGCAGTCACAGTGTCACGCGTCACGTTTTCATGTTGTTGCATTCATGATAGGTTGCATACGTATGCATTAAGCAGTTACGTGTTATATATGCAAGTTGTTGCGTGTCATGGTTTCCTATCGCTAAATTTTTGGTGTATGATGTACAATTATGCAGTTATGTATCGGAATTTCAAGTTGCTATACTTCTGTGAAGTCATGTTTTTGATATAGTCACGTTTCAGTATTGTCATATCATAACTAAGATGAATGCTTAAAACTTATGTTCGATTTTTTTTTACAGAGGATGATGATAAAAACCGTATGTAGTACCTGAAAATTTATTTTTGAAATGTTAAAAGTTCAACAACTTAGTACAAAAATTAATTTTTTTTATTAGGAGCAGAAAAATGTACGTTGACATGCGCAGATAAATTTCTGTACAGAATCAGACAGAAGTTGGTGTTATTGAAATCCAAGTTGATGGAATCTTTACAAAATGAAATGGAGATCGAGAATGAACCAAAGGAAGAAAATAATTCATCTGTGACACGCAATACAGAAAAACACCAAATGGAGGATGGTTACCTCAAGGAAACATACGAAGGTGAGTTGACAGATAAATGTTATGTAAGTACATACGCATGGCCGCATGTATCATACATGCAGTGATGCAGGGCAAATAATTTGTAAATAGTTAAGCCACAATTTTTTTAATGGACTGGGGAGGGGGTGGAGAGGGAAGTGATTAAGAAGAAGGCTATCTGAGTTTTGAGTAGAGATAAACTTTACATTTATATTGAATAACTCCTCTAAAAATCTAAAATTATGTCCACAATGTCCTTTTCAGGCTACATGTCCCCAATCTCATATGGGCAGTGTTGGGGAGTGAAAGTGGTACCAATAGTTTGTGTTCAACTCCTATATCTCTATTTATCAAAACCTCTGGTGGGAGGGACTGAGAATATGCAAGCCTCACCCATATAACAGGAGATTGAAATTCGTTGCAATCGTCTGTGCTTTGTTTATGCTCGTTTGTACTTACATTCCTTCAAAAAGAAGTTCAAATATGCGGAGTTGGGGACACGAAACTTTCAGGAGGATACTAGGGCATGGAAACTGGTGTCAATTGTTTGTACTTCATTAGTGCTCTTTTATGAACTTGATCTATTTTGTTCATGCACGATCTCCTCCTGTTTTTCGCAGATTTCCCGGCTACACGAGGTTGTTCTTTTAAAAAAAGGTAAAAGAAGGCGTGAAAAAAATGAAACAAACGTATGCACAAACAAGCACTAACGAGGCACAGATGATTGATGTTACTTTCAAGTTTCTAACATGGTCTTGAAAATTGCATGTCCCTGGCCCCTATCAAGGATATTTTCTTTTAATTATGGGTAGGAGGAGAGCACAAACGAAAAAAAAAGCGTGCACAAACGTGTACCAACAACGCACAAATAATTCACACTAATTTCAACTCTCACTCTCGCTTGGATGAGGCTCCCAAGTCCCCAGCCCTGCCCAAATTTTTTAAAAATTATGGATGAAGAAGTTGAGCACAAACAATTGGCACCACTTTCACTCCTACCGCATATAAGCGGGGCTGAGACCCCCTTTCATTTCGAATTAGCCTAAAATAAATCACGATTTTATTACTCTCTTATTGCGTAAAGAAATATCGGATAAAAATGCATTTTGTTTTCTTATGAACAGAATCAATTCGATGTTTGGAAAATAAGATGAACATGGATGATGGAAATCAGACATTTGAGCAAAGTAAATTAATATACTGACATATTTTACGCACTACTCTTTTTTTCATTTTTGATCATTTAAAATTAAATCGACAATAATCAATTTAATTGGATTTTAAACCAACAATTTTCTACTGTAGTGATGCAAAGTAAAACTGTAAAAGGTACGCACTTTCATTTAAATTCTTTAATTCAGCATTTAAAAATGATAATTTAGTGTTTGGTTGTTTCTGAAAACTTGAATGACTCGGAATTTCGCAGATATCAAGATTCAGACCGATGAAGGGAAAAATTATTTGTTCAATTATGCCAAAATTTACGATGCTAAAAAGTTATGTCCACCTAAAAATTTTAAATTACCAACTATATTCTTACAAATATTGGATATCGATTTAAACAGTAAGTCGCTATATTATCACTTATCATACATTCGATTTGTTCACACAACTAATTAAAATCATACCGCGAAGGAATTTACGTGGCGTACCAAAGTTGCTGTAGGTTTGAATGTGGCATGGGTAAGCAATCTAAGAAGGTAGCCACCCCGAATGTTACACATTAAATGGAAATTTTTTTATGGATGTGTAAAACATTCAAAATTACCTCTTCAGACGAAAATTCAACCCCTGAACTTCATTTAGAGGGGAGTTATGGTGGGATAGAATATCGAAAAATAGACAATTAAAACTACAAAATTAACAAAAAATGAAATAACTTGACTTCATAATACCATGTTTAGCAGGTAATTTTTTCATCACGTATTACCCTTGATATAGGCTATCCAGAGGAAGGGTAGTCGCACTGATCTGCGTGTGATATCTCGGGGGTGAATATTCAACTATGCGAAGTGCATTAAAAAAAAAAAAAAAAACAGAAAACGTGAATAACTCGATTACATTTCGTGTTTAATGTGAGTCTTGCTATTTGTCAATTTTACGATATCCCCCCCCCCCCATTTCCTCAAATGAAACTTGGGAGCTGGAATTTTGGTTGTACGGGTAATTTTGAATACTTTACACATCTGCAGATAATTTTTTTCATTTGGAGTATAACACTTGGGATAGCTCTATTGTAAGCACACCAACATTAATTTCCTTCTATATACATTCATTAATTGACTAATATCTATTTATTTTCCTTATTAATACGATGAGTTACGAGGATTTCACGTTTTATTTACAATAGGTCCAGATAGTACTCCATTCATGAGTAAGTATAATGATATGAAACAGGATGTACATTTCAATGACTCGCCTAAACAATTCTACGTATAAACAATCGTTTATATTGTTTATTTATAATTTTGACGTAGATATCATCGAAACAGAAGCTAAAAGATCACACGGTCAAATTTTCTTCAGAATAATCGCATGATTGAATATGATGTAAATGACACTTGTAATAATATTCCGAATCAAATAATTTCAAATTGCCACATACAGGAATTAATTGAACAGGTGCATCTTTCCTCAAATATTCTTAATTACCTACGATTTTTTTTTTTCACACAAGGGTTATGAGTTAATTGATTACAGTATAAATATTAAATAAAAATAAATTGATAATTTATTAATAAGCGTTTTTGATTAACATACTTCCATTGCAATAAAAATTGAAGAATTACGTGGATTGTTCCATTTATGCGGTGAAGAAAAAGAACACTCCTGGTAGGAACTTAGAATAAAAAACTGCAACACGCAAAAGGCACATTTACACAGAATCCATGAGCTGCATGATCTTAACTTCATCCATATGTGGTTGAGGAGAAAGTGGTACCAATCATGTATGCTTCCTTAGTGCTTGTTTAAGCTCAACACTGTCATTCTCTATTTTAAAAACCTTAGGTGAAGCCCCACCCATGCGAGAGTGGGGCAACTGTATTGCATCTAAAAAAAGGGCGCCATCTATCATGATCCCTTGCATATGAAGTAGCTCTTACTACAGAGTCCATTCACGCTTTAATGTCAGACCCTCTCGTTGAAGATCTTCCTCTCCCTTCTCGTATATTCCATAGGTATATAGATAAATTTTCTTAGGGACAACAAATTTTTGTGATGAAGGATTAACGATTGGATTACCAAGGATAAATATTTTAGGATATGACACAAGGAAGTATTGACATAGGAAGATGGAAAGTAAGGAGTGGGATCAAAAATATGATAGGACAAAAGATAGGAACCTACACTATGGAACATAAGAGAAAAATTTCCTGGCTAACATCTAACTTACCCATCATCCAAAATAGTTAAGATTCGGGTTAACAAATCCATGAATTTTCAAAGTTATTTTTAATAGGTATTATTTACAATTTTCAGAACTTAACAATGAAGTATATCTGTATACCTTATTACTTAATCCCTAAA
>FIZR01008939.1:0-17836 GCA_900060175.1 Ferrisia virgata
ATTTATTTTTAAAAACCACTTCATTTATTACAAATTTTTTTTAATGAACTACAACCGTATTTTTTAATGGATTATATCAGGCTTGATCTGATGTAATTACCAAACAATTAATCACAAAAAATCTTCCATCAGCACCAAAAAAAAAAATGAATAAAAAAGCACGGCGTCGAAGGAGGATTTTGTTGAAATTTTAAAAATCTGAATTACCTAAAATAGTTGAAAAAATGTGAAAATTTTGGCAATGAACCATTATTGAAAATCTGATCCAGAAATTCAAGGTTCAAGTGCTCATGTAAGAGCAGTTTTAGATAGAATATTTGCGTTGAATCTTCGTTGAATTTTTCAAATAGAAATGATGTAAATTCGGTTGAAGTGCTGAAATTTTTTTTATTGGATATTGAACAGATAAAAATATAATAAATACGGTTGAAAATCCAAAGAAAATAAATGTGTCTCAGTACTAGGTATAATACATACTACTCCTGTTGATAACGAAGTGAATTGTTTATTTGTTCGTATCGTTACTGTGAACGACGCATCTGATTGGTCGAATGTCTCATTTCTAGTGTGACCATGTGAGTAGCACACGTACCACCGGATATAAGTATCTAATCTTAACTGATAAAAATTTATAAACATTAAAATTCTTTAACCGACTGTAGTTTATCAATACGATTTCAATATTAATCATTCCACAGATATGAGGATTCGAATTAAGGGGATTAAGCACATGGCTGCAGCTATACAAATATGCATCTTTAAATATTCTTCTTTCATCCCTTCTTTAATTCGCTTTTTATTCTTATTTTTCTTCACTTTCTCATAACTGTTGTTCTTCTTTTGTTATTACCTAGATACTAAAGTAGTCAGAACCTGTAAACATTCGCGTAAACAGTTTTACTCCGTGAGTTATTCGATGTTTGAGATTTAATGTGTTTGGTTCATCGCGTTCCGATATCATGTTAGTGTGTACTTTCGTTAGATCAAAGTATTTTGTAAAATCACATACATAATTCGCTTTTAAAATTTCTTAATTTTATAGATAATTTGAAAAGTTGAACAAAAGTTATAAAAAAGTAAGTAAGTTAACATTAAGAAAAATTAATCATACATTTTTTGAGATGTTTAACGGAAAAGATTGAATAAGTAGCATACAGGTCGACAATCAGTAATCACTTCACTAGCGTAAATTTCCTAGGGAACCGAATGAAATTCGTAAAAATCATAAATAAAAATGTAAATATGGGCAAAATCTTGAAACTATACACATTTATGAAGTCAAAATTTGTACGAGTTAATCAAAAACAAGTGGGTACCTATGTCAGAAAAATTAACATCATGAAAAAGATGCTTTGAGAAAACCCTCTTTAAATGACATCAAATGATTTTTAGCCTGATTTTCTATGCCATATTATCAATGAAAACCAGGCTATTATAGTCTATCGACCAACGATGGATGAAGGGGGGAGGGTGTACTAGAAGACCATCAAGACAATTTTTAGCCGTGTCAGATATTTTTATTTATTTATTTATTTATTTATTTTTTGCCCGACCATTAAAATCATTTATTCCACTCGATACCTACCTAAATCGCTCCAATTCGGTAAATCGGCTCAATTTAGCGGCGGATTAGAAATACAAGAGTGAAGATAAATTTGGGTGAAAATTCAGTTTTTCCCCATTTTGGAAGAGGGGGTGCTGAGGGGTCAAAAACACAAAAATTGAAGCTTTTAAAGCTAATTGATAGAAAATAAAATATTGTATAGCATATCCAAAAATCAACCACCTAAGTCAATTAGCAGGGGAGATATGGTGGTTTTCCCCCTTTTTTGACCCTGAAAAAGAGCTGTTCCTCCCCTATCTCTCCACCAAATTGAGCTAGGAAGTTGAAATTTGGTATGTACATTCAGTTCGGGGCCCGAGATGTGCCGTTTGGGGGTTCTAACTTTTTAGCTCAATTACACCCCCTCATACATCCAAAAAAGTGGTTTGTTGATCGCTTTTTCTAATTTTTGGAATTTTTTGAGTTTGTTCCTCACATGACTTCGCTCCAAATTGAACTAGGAACTTGAAATTAGGTATGTACATTTAGTAAGAGCCCTAAATGTGTCTTTTGGAGATCTCGACTTTTTGGTCTCACTTCACTTCTTCACAGCCCTTAAGAAGTGGGTTTTTGGTCGTTTTTTCTCATTTTTTGAGTTTGTTCCTCGCATAATTCTACCCCAAATTAGGCTAGGAACTTGAGATTAGGTATGTATATTTAGTAGGGGCTCCAGATGTGCCTTCCGGGGGTCTCGACTTTTCAGCCCCATTTTAACCCCTTACAGTCCTAAATATGAGGATTTTTGGGCGATTTTTCTAATTTTTTGAGTTTGTTCCTCGCATAACTTCCCATCCAAATTGAGCTTGGAACTTGAAATTAGGTATGTATGTTTAGTAGGGATCTCAGATGTGCTTTTTGGGGCTTTCGACTTTTTAGCTCCTTTGAATCTTTCCTACCCGCAATGCTGATTAGGAAATCAATTTTCATGGTTGTAACATGTCACGAAAATCAGGCTAAAAAAGTATCGCGAAGCGATTCTTAGTGCCTAAGTGATCGATGCACTTTATTATCTGCCTTAATTAGTCTACGCGATAGATATTTGATAAGTACCTTGATAATTGTGTATTGAAAAAAGAGAACTTTGTCTCGATTTTACACTTCGCTTCACTTCACTTCAAAGTAACAGGCCTTCTTCGAGTATTTTTTAAACTCAGTTTTTTGGTGTGTAATTCAACCATAAATACTAAAAAAAGTAGCTTTTAAATTTTTGTTTTGAAAACTGAAACATAGCAGAGTGCAGTAGGTGAAAAATGGTGTCAAATAAACGTGGCCAACCTTCGCTGAAATTTTATTCTGGCACGATCACAGTTTAAAATTTGAAAAAAGAATTCTACAGCAAATTTCGAAACAAAATTCACCAGAAATGGGCTTGAAACCTCTATTTTTTTAATTTTAACTAACACGACCATTTGAGATAATTTTCCAGCTTGAGTCTTCTTTTATGAAAATTGCCACTTTTTCCATACTTCGAAAAGTCTATTCAGGAAAAAATTCTTGATCACAGATACGTAATACTAAAATCAAAATGTTTAATTTTACAGAAATAAATCTCGAAAATCATCAGAAGATGGTCTCTAATATTCGCATTCAACATTTCATATTAAATCAATTCATGTAGCTTGTAAAATTAATTTAATAGTGAATTTTTCAAAATCGTTCAAAATTGGGTAATAATTTGGCAAAAATCAGGAAAAAATGTTGAAAAATGGGTAAAATTAATCTGAATTGTGAAAAATAAACGTTGAAAATCTTTGAAAATTGGAAAAAATTTGACGAAAATGGTTGAAAATCAATCTAAATAATGAAAAAGATTATTATATAAAAAATCACGAAAATATGTTACACATTGAGTAACATTTAACTAAATTATGGAACTATAAATCGTTGTATCAAATGATCTTGAGAGCTACTTTTCGTAAAATTTCTTCGTAATTTTCTTTTTTGAATTTTTCAAGTTTTGAACAGTTTTCGTTGTGCGAAAGTAAAATTCCTTCAAGGATGATAGTGGAGGTATTGGGGGGGGGGGGGTTCCGGATGAAGTTTTTACGCCATTTATTTGATTTGATTTTACATTTTTTGTTACATAATTTCTCATTTCTTCAAGTCAATGTTTTAAAATACATTCAGCTGATCCTAGCATTTGATTTTAGAGATGAGCTACAATGTTAGATATATCTTTTATCAAAGCTTTCTCGTCTCGTAATTTCAAGTTCATTCAAACCAGAAAATATTTTGATCATTATTACGGATACCTACATCGGCTATATCGATGCAACATTCTTGGGAAAAAATAACAAACAAATAATTAAACCAGTAGTCAATAATTATCTATCACATGTAGAGCGACTTCAATTACGTATGATCGATTTGTGTTGCATTTTCTGAATGTAAAATATGGTAACGCATTCGGCTCGCTCACATAAAAACATACCCATACATACTAATTAAGTGCACGTTCCAATCGTATGTAATTTAAGAAATGATCACATTGTGATCAGCGAAGGTTGATTGTACGTGTAAATGGGTAAATACGACGATAAAACTGTTTGAAAATCATTTCAGTCTCACCTTCTTCTCGATTGGAGACGTCGCGTCGATTCGTACGTGAGTTTTACATTTTCATGCTCTCGATACCAATTGCTCGAAGAAAAAAAGATAACGCGAAAGATACTCGTAGATTCCTATCTTAATTTCAGTTCGCGATTTCGTGCGCGGTGTCAACGTTATTTCGGAAGTGAGGTGATTTCGAAGACGTTTTATCCATTTTTTCTGATACTTGGAAGTTTGCATTTGTGATTTGTTTCCAATCGTTCGTTATAAATACGCTAGTTATATAAGAAGGAATCCTTTCAAGTGATTCATTCTAATGCATGCATATAACTATCTGCATATACCTACGCGTAGCAGTTCACGATAGTATCATTCGTCGATAATATACAAAAATTAAAAATTACTTGTTTCGGTTTTCACCTTCTTAACAACTTAAACAATACGTAGATCAGTAAGCTAAAAATGCGCAAAAATGAATTTTGTGATATTTGAATTTATTATTATAAAATTATAATGAACTAAGTTTTTTTTTTTTTTTTTTTTTTTTTTTTTTTTTTTTTTTTTTTTTTTTTTTTTTTTTTTTTTTTAACGAACGCGAAATTTCAATTTAGAAAAGAAAAGGAGACGAAAGTGAAAAAAGGTGTTATAAAGGTAACCAAGGTGAGTGTCTGCTCTACACAAATTCGAATAATAGCTACCTACCTAGTACCTAGTACCTACTTATTTGTATGTTTCATACAAGCGATTTTTTTCTGTTTAGTTTTTTTTTAGCTCGTATTTCGAACGATAAGATAATCAGGTCTTTGGGTTGTTACTTAAAGCTCGTAAATGTACACTAAGTTTTTTTTGTTCAATAAAAATACATACATATAACGAATACCTACGACCAGTCTTATCATTATAAACACACGGTACTACGTAGGTGCTCGTTTACTGAACGATCATTTATTATACAAATTAATTAGTCAGTATGTTTCGATCTTGGATAATGCACGCATACGTGACCAAATTTTATATAATTATCCAGCCTAAGTATTATTTATTTTTACACAATAATTAAGTTTAATTGAACGCAAAATTACGCCAGTACTGAGCATGATAACGCATTGTTTCGAGTTGTTAGAACGATAACAACGCAGTATTAGCGTCTGTTTTACATTCACTCGATAACATACGAGCTTTAACTTATATTATTTTGAAAAAAATGTTCGTATGAGCACAGGTTGTGGTGGTAAAGTTATTCAAAAAAGGACGAAAACGTTACCGATCAAGGAGTACCCGGGTGATAATGGTAGACAAATTACACAACTACCAAGGCACCGTTGGTCAACTGCACACCATTCGTGATACTGTTAAAACAAACTACGAAAATTGGAAAGAAAATCATGGTAATCTCGGAGCCAAGAAAATTATCGAAAATGTATTTCGCAAAGAACCAGTCAACGAAAAATCAGATCAAACGGAATCTGTCGCGTTTTCTCATTTATACAGGTAAATGTGTTACATCATTTTGCCGTACTTAATAACTTGCAAGATCACATTTGTCACATTATTTAGGATCGTACTTATTTACTGATTCATAATGTTTTAAAACGACTTTACTTCGGATCAAAAATTAGTACTTTGGTATTGTTAATTATTTATCAGAAAATGTTAGCAAAAACGTCGGTTTTAGGTAGAACCCCTTTCAAACTAAGTAGAATGTCGCGGTTTGTCAAATAAATTGAGTACATGATGTGGATATATCTTTTGGTTTTCAGACTTCTACCATCCAACTCACCTTGTGCTCCTTAGTAACTTAAAAGAAGTGGACTTTTAAGCGAGTTTCCGTCATTTTTAAGTCGATGTCTCGAATTGGGTCGTCCTAGTTCAATGCTGACTCATTCCATGTCAAAACGATCCAAAAAATAACTCGAATTTTTCTATTTCACTCGAAATTGTTTTGCGAGTTCCTTTCGGTGGTCTAACAAAAAAAAAAAAAAATCACCATCATTTCGACTTTTACACTTCATGGTGAGTGGTAGCGAGGGGAAGAGGTAGTCCTTACAATTTTCAAATAATTGCGATTTTTTGTCAAACAGTTCAACTTTGAAGGTTTGTATTTCAAGATTGGTTAGACTTTGGTAAAATCTGTTTGTGCGGTTTGGTTGGCGATTCAATGGAGATCCCAAATTTATTTTTAAAATTTGGAAAGCTCAAATTTGAACTCCAGAGTTGAAAGCTCAACTTTTTATGAGTATAAAGATTGAAAGCTACCAATCAAAAATCTAAAAAAATTACCACGAATGGAACTTTTTACGTTATTTTAAACTAATTAATTTTCAAAAAGGTATCTCAATACCCGAGTTATCAATATTGGTCGAAATTCAAAAAAAAGTGTAGTGTCATATCGATAACTACTAATTCAAAGACCGTGAATTTAATTACCGGCTTATTTCTTTTGATTTGATTCTTCACAACACCCCTCATCAGGTTCCTCAGTTTGGTGAAAATTCAAAAAAATTGAAAAAACAAAATGACACATCGATTTTTACTAATTTGAGGTCGCTAAGCTTGAAAATTCACTTATTTTTCTGAATCCATTCTCTGAGTGATCCGCCACCTCCTCAGAGCCAACATAAAAATTGGAAAACATAACGATTAAATCAGCACGTGGTATATCGATTCCTACTACTTCGACACCACTGAGATCGAGTATTAACTTACTTTCTTGGTGCGATTCCCTCGTGCTACGAACTGATCTTCAAATTACCAAAAATTTAAAAAATGTGGGTACAGAGGAGTCGAATTGAAAAAATTAGTTGAAATTTGATCTCAGCGGCGTCGAATTAGTAACAACCAATATGCTATACGTCATTTTAATAATTTTTCATGTAGCTCAGGGTACACTTGGAGACGAATCCAAAAAAATAAAATATTCATGTTCAGCGACTTTTAGTTAATAACATTCGATATGTCGATTCGTTTTTTGAATTTGTTTGAATTTTGACCATATTGAGGGAGCTGGTGGGGGCGTTCAGAGGGGTCGAATCAAAAAAATAAACCGATAATCAAACTAGGCATTCTCGAATTAGTAGAAATCCATATGTCACTTTACATTTACAATTTTTATGAATTTTGACGAAAATTTAGAAACCTTGTGCCCCTTACGGGTGTTAGGATCCCATTATGAAGATTTAATTAGTTAAAATTAACATAAAAAGTTCTATTCGTGGTAATTTTTTTAGATTCTTAAATAGTGGCTTTCAACCTTCGTGTTCATCATGAAAAGTTAAACTTTCATCTCTAAAGTTCAAATTTGAGCTTTAAAAATTTTGAACATCAATTTGGCCGACAAAACCGCATAGGCATATTCATCATAAGTCTAAGCAATTTTGAAATATTATCCTTCAAAGTAAACTGTTTGACAAAAAATCGCGATTATTGGAAAATTGTAAGGGCCAACCCCATTACCATGAAGGCTTAAGGCTCAAATGACGGTGAATTTTTTGCTGCATTACTGAAAGGAACTCGCAAAAAATTCTGAGCGACATGGAAAAACATGTTACTTTTTGGTTCGTTTTGGCATGGAATGAGCCTGCTAGGAAACTTAACATTCGACATGAGTACCTGAGACGTGTTATTTTTGAGTATCGATTTTTCAGCTCCCAGTTTAAATTTAGTTGAGATGGCGAAAGGGTATCTACGGTCAAGATAGTTGAATCAGCTCTGTCCTCAGATTTTGAAAATTATCATGGAACATTTCTGAGGGTGTTGAATAAAATTTTTAGACATGAGAACCATCCACATTATAGTGAAAAAAAGGTTCTTCAGCCTGATTTTTCATTGATAAATTTGGGTCAAAATTCAGTTTTGTCCCATTTTGGAGGAGGGGGTGCTGAGGAGTCAAAAACCCAAAAATTACACCTTTTTAAGCTAATTTATAAAGAATTAAATTTTGTATAGCATATACAAAAATCAACCCCCTAAATCAATTTTAGGAGGGGAGATATGGGGGTTTTCTTTTTTTTAACCCTGAAAAAGCGCTACCCTCTTATCTCCCCACCAAATTGAGCTAGGAAGTTGAAATTTAGTATGCACATTTAGTAGGGGCGTTGGATGTGCTTTATTGGGACCTCGACTTTTCAGCCCCATTCCACCCCTTCATAACCCCTAAGAAGTGCGTTTTTGGTAGTTTTGTCTCATTTTTTGAGTTTGTTCCTCGCAAAACTTCCCTCCAAATTGAGCTATAAACTTGAAATTAGGTATGTATATTTAGTAGGGATCCTAGGTGTGTCTTTTGGGGCTTTCGAGTTTTTCGCTCATTTGAACCCTTCCTACCAGCAATGCTGATGGTTTTTTTTTTTATTAAAAACTAAAAATTATACGTGGAGGTAGTTTTTGTGCTCGAAAATTTTTTTAATGCACCCAAGAATGTTCCGTAAAAGTTTTAAAAATCAGAGGACAGAGCCGAATCACCTATTTTGACCGCAGGTATCCTTTTACATGTACATGATTATTTAAAATGCACTCCCACTCACTATGATAAGCAATTAAAAAAGATTATCTGTTGCCAGCATGTCAGCGCACAGTCAATCCGATTATTCTATCATAAATGAACCGTAACTGCTTTTTGATCTCAGAAAGAAGACACGATGGGAACTGATCAGATTATGCTCTACCGTAATGGGCATAGAATTCACATATTCAGCCATAACAGCATTTTCGTCGCCAATTTTATTGGAAATCGGTGTACAGCAAAACCTTATGTCATTAGTATTCACTCTATCTCCTTTGCTGGGATTTTTCTTATCACCTGTGACTGGATCGCTGAGCGATCGATGCGAATCTAGATTAGGCCGTCGACGTATTTTTATTGTGATTTTTTCAATTTTTGAAATCCTCGGTAAGTACCTCTTCAAAACGTATAGATATATGAAAATAAACGAATAAATTTAATTTTGATACGTTTATTACGACAGGTCTGCTGTTAATCCCACACGGTAGAAGTTTAGGCGAGTACATTTCTGGTAAATCTACTTCACAGTCACCGCAAAATTACACCTCGCAGCCCAATCATCATCGTAATAATGGCTCCAGCAATGAGATGGCCTTCGAACGAGATGCTTTTGCTGACAGCTCCTCTTCGTGGGTTATAATGTTCACGGTTATCGGCATAGTGGTGGCTGATTATTGCGCCGATGCTTTACAAAATCCTAGTCGAGCTTATTTATTGGATGTATGCAACGAAGGTTTGTATTTGTATTCTTTATCGTAAGAGTAGATGAAAATGTAAGAACAAAATCTGAACCCTTGGGAAAATTTGTTCAACAGAAGGGAAGCTCCATGTTTGAAATATTTTTTTTAAAATAAAGCTCATCAGCATTCAACGTATATACAATCGTACTCATATCTATACTCGTGTAGTCGATTCACAACCTATATACATATTTTTATTATGCAGTTAATGGACTGAAATTACATCTTTTAATTATCGAAACGATCGCATTGTATCGGTTGATCGAGGTTGAAATCGTATAATAGTGTATAGTCACAACTCACGACTGTTACGCGTTAGTGCTTCTATACGGCGATAAATTTCAATCAACAAACCATTAGGTTATTTTCCACTTTACGAATATATACATTTCAGATGACCATACTCGCGGTCTAAGCACATTCACCGTGTTAGCCGGATGCGGTGGAACCGTCGGATACGCTCTCGGATCGATCGACTGGGATAATAGCGCTCTGGGTAAGGTGTTGTAGTAATATATCAAGTAATTCAAGAAGGGAAGGAGAGGTGGGGGGGGGGTTGCTTTCCAAGTCAAGATAAAAGGCTGACCAAGGAATCGAGTTGAAATTCAGAGGTACGAAGAAAGCGCTGAAAGTTGTACATTCCGTACTGCAGTATTTAGAGTATCTGCAGATACAATCTGCAAATTTGTCCAAAAAATCAAACCTATAAATATTCCACTATCTCCAGTCGGTAAAAGCTGGGACTTTTCAATCATCTTAAAAGGGACGAGCATTACGACGATGATGTAATCCTGGACGCATTAATATCACAAATGTTTACAGGTCGTTCGATGGGAGGCCATGTGAATACTGTGTTCTTATTAACGACAACGATGTTTACCTTGTGTGTAATTTTATCCATAACGACATTTCGCGAAGTTCCATTAAAACTGCTGCATAAAGTCGAATTGCAGTATAGAGACGTAAGATTGGCTTACTTAATTCTTCGTTCGTCTGTTATTCGTATAAATCGAAGAACAATTTGTAATTTATTTTCGTAACATTATGCTGACAGCACTGCAGCAAACACTCTTTTGCAAACCTTAACGAAGATTTAGACGAAGAAGATACCGCCATGAGGAATGACGAATCACAGATGAATTCGCCGGTCAAAGACAATAATGACAAATCGTTGGTTTTGAATGTGGAATCGCCATCTGAAGAAAATTTCGTTCAATCAAAAAGTGCTTGTCCAAAAGGTAGCATACTTGTGGCCAATCAAAAAGATTCTCAAATTTCAAAGGTTAGTAATCTCCCTACGAAAGCATCATGATGTACTCGTGTATTTATTATAATTTTATACCAATGCCAGAAAGAAATGGGACGAACACGTAATTACCAATTAGCATTACTTCATTGTTTCCAATGTAATGAAAATTAAAAAAAAAAAACATCGCAATGGATTGCTTTCTCAGCCCAATTTTTGTAAAATATTGGTGATACGTGAATTATTTGTTGTTTTTGTGCAACACTGATCTTGATGTTTTAGAGTTTTGCCGCTAAGGCAACATTGTTTTTTTTTTTATTACCTAAGACGTAATCTTTCTTTTTTTACCATCATGCACTTCGTTTTTATGCACGTTATATAAAAATTGAAAAGTACTCGTTTTGAATTTTTTTCCGCATTTGAACTATAGGTTATGGGCCCAGTCCCACGCCTAAATACTGCAGAACTATCCGAGAACAATTGAACAACTAGAACTATGGAACAAGCAAATTTGAACTCGAACCACCTTGCCCTGCCTACACTCCAAGGTGCTGGAAACTATCCTGAGTGGAAATTCTGTATCGACTTCTATATCAAACAGTTAACCACCGGTCAGAAGAAGAAAACAGACCATGAAACCGAATTGAAAATCCAGATGATAATCGTGAACTCGGTTACTGACCAGGTACTCAGCCACATTCTTCAATGTAAAACCAGCACTGCCGTGCTCGAAAAAATGGAAATGCTTTATGGGCCTAAAGAAGACGACATTGACGAGTTGGAAACGGACTTGCAAAGTTTCCAGTGCGATAACAGTAAAACCATGTCAGAAAACGTAAGCAGACTTGAAAACCTATGCCTAAAGATTCAGAACCTCGGGGATAAAATCTCCGATACATCGTTCAAGGCAAGATTACTAGCACCCTTGCCGAGAAGATTCAGTCCTATAATATCAGCGGCGAACTTGAACAAAACTATAACACTGCAAGAACTAATCAAATCACTATCATCTGAAGACAATAGGTTTCAAAGAATACACCAAAACAAGAGCACAAATGATAAGAAACCAGCCGTGGCAATGGTGTGTTTTGGATGTAAAAAACAGGGATACAAATCATATCAATGCCCAAAAAAAACGCCGAAGTCGTCCGTGGAGAAATTCGATCAAAAACCGAAGCCAACTGAAAGCTGTAAATACTGCAAAGAAACTGGCCACCTTGTCTCGAACTGCCCAGACCTTGAGAAGAGGAAGAATGCAGTGTGTCACAAATGTTAAACAAAAGGGCCACTACGCCAAAAATTGCACCGGAGCTTCAGAATACAAGTCATGTTTGAACGTCAGTCTTGTGAATTCGTCAGATTTGAATAGAAATGGATGGTATCTAGATAATGCTTGTACTACTCACATTTGTAATGATGAAACTGTACTTGGGAAAATGGAGCAAATCAACGAAACTATAGTCATTGGAACAGATAAAAGGGTTCACGTTGATAAGAAAGGAGTCGTTTTGGCCGAATGTAACAGAGTAAAGTTGTCATTTGAAGAAACTCTGTATAATCCAACAGTTAAAATTTGACCTAAAAATTGAGAAATCTAGAGTAGCATTAGAGTGCGCCAGAATTTTCTTCAGTTATTATTTTTGAGTAATTAATTTATTTATGACAAATATTGTGAGAAAAATAGGTTGTTTTTTTTCAGAAATGAATGAATTTTCTCTTGAAAGGACTAAAAATGGTTGAAATAAACTATGATAAATTCTACTAAATACCTACCTTGCTAAAAATGCTTAGTTATTGATTGGTGATTTTTGTCTGAGAAAGGGGCTAAAATAGATAAATATTTAATTTAAAAAATTTTTTCTTGGCTGAACGCTTGTGCCCCTATAAAATAGTAAGTAAAAATTATGAAAATTATAGTTTTTTGGTGGATAAATGAAGGATATTTCTGCTTATAAACTTATGAAAATTTTAGAGTTGTAATTTTTGTAATGATTTTGGGTATATTTTAATAAATTGTCCTGGTGTCCGGGACCTGCCCTTATACTACTCGAACTGAATATCGTGTATCAGGTATAGTTGTATTTTTCTTTCAAGCCTCGAGTCGTTTGACATCTGATATTGACCATGAATATTCACGATTTTAATGCTAAACCTTTTTCTCAACTCAATTCTGAAGAAGAATTGGAAATTATTGATAATTGTGAACTCAAACTTGACGATATTTAGGTAATAGGTAATAGGTATGTAGGTTGGTAGATAGTTTGTTCGATAAATATAATATCAAATTTTTCCTGCTTTTCTCATTGACAATATGATAGAGCTCGAGGGGAAAGGTTTAGTATTACATTAAAAATTCACGAGATAGTTTTGTGACGCGTAAGATTGATGGCAATTGACATTCATCGACTATGTAGAAAACCATGTTAAAATCTACAGATTGAGTCAAAGTTTTCATTATATGCTCGAATAATTGATCCCATCTCTATGGAATGGTTTCATTTCAAGGTTACAAATCTTCGGAGCCTTTTTTTTCTTTAACGAGCACACATCCGCCGTTTATTATGTCTGACATGTGATAATATTTAATGTAATTTCATCGATAATTTTTTCTAGTTAAAAAAATTGAAAATTTTCGTTCATTAATTACGTTTTGATCATACTTTTTTTCATTTAAAAAAAAACAAGCCCATTACCGTGACATTGGGTAAAGAAAAACACACAGGAAACCAGTTCAAAGCGGATATTTGATTATCGGCCGCTCATAAATGTCGATGTAGCGGTGATTATTTCATATGGATATTTGATATGGGTGCTTTTTTTGGTGAATATTTCAGGAGAGTATGCCGAGCCTTGACGTGTACCTATCGTCCATCGTTAAACTTCCATACTCGATACGAATACTGTTGCTGACAAATGTGCTGTGTTGGATGTCTCACGTATCGTATTCGCTATATTTTACCGATTACGTTGGCGAAGCTGTATTTTTCGGTGATCCAAAGGTACGTACGCTATATTTGCCAGACGATGATAAATTTTAATAATGTAAATTTGGCTAGATTGGTACATCAGCGAATGCAATTATACGTTAGTTTACATGTCGCTACAAACATTGTAGTTGTACCTACATTCGAAGGAAGGTACGTCAGTATCTACACAGTGGCCTAGTGGGTGTGGAGGCCATAATATAGAGAACAGCGCCGAACAAGCACTACATCTTGTTTTGGAGAAAGATGGGAGGGTCGTAGAATTTAAAGGGAATACGGAAACGCAATGAAAAACATGGCCACAGTGAAAGATAAACAAGCAATATACGTACATACCCAATACGAAAATGTATCAACATTTTACTTCCAACACAAATAGTTTTCACTTTTCGTTGAACTCGATTTAATTAAATATGCCAAATAAATTCGATTTATTAGATAAATTAATTGAATTACTTACCTTTCGTAATAATGTTCCATATTTTCTCGCATCATTTTTCGAACCTGAAACCCATTACATGATTAGGAAATAGAAAATAACGAATTCGAATTTGCCACCACCAAGTACTCGAGCATGCGTACATTTTATTTTTGTTATTTTAATAGCGTACGTATTATAAATTTATTCCGAAATATTGGAATAACACTTTCATAAAATTCATTTTTATTTGGCTTTGTTAATTTTCAATTCTGAAAATTAATTTAATTCAATTTCGGGATTTTTCAACCTCTAAAATCCGAGGATTGAAAAAATTCAGCAATTTTCAAAATTCACTGTTTTTTTTTTTTTCTTTGAAAACCTTCAAAAACCAATTTTTGAAGCTACACAAGCAGACAGGACCTTTAGGAATTGAACGTATCAAGAGTTTGCTTTACGGATAATTGCTCATGAGTGACGAGTGTAGAGTAAATGAAAAATACATATTTAAGTCCAGAGCCACGAAAAAAGGAGGAAAGAGGAAATATTAAGAACGCTTGCAATATGATGGTTTCACAATCGCTAAAACTTTTACAATAAATTTGGAAAAATTCAAAACGGTTTCTTTTGTTTTACAGGCACCGCATAACTCGAAACTGAAGCTAGCCTACGAAGCAGGCATTCGATTTGCGTGCTTAGGAATGACCGTATACTCTTTCAGTTGTCTAATGTGTTCACTAACGATGGAGAAGATAATTCGAAGATTCGGGTAATAAACTTATTTATTTCACAGTTCGAATATTAAACGTATATTAAGGTGCGATGAAAAAATAAACATGTCTGAAATTTTCAACAAACTCTTAAACGTGATTGGCTTTGAGTTGGAAATATAAACTACAAAATTTTACGTCGCTAGCTATGAAGCAAATGGAGGGGTGAACTAATGGCCTAATTGATTCTCACAGTCTGATCAATTTAAAAAAATTTTAAAATTTTATTTTTTTTTACCATTCACATCTTCTAAAATCATATAGAATCTCCCTCAAAGGCTACAAAAAAAATCATTGCAAGCATTTCGTGTAGGCAGGGTTCAGGGGGAGGGAGGGACAAAAAGTCGAGACCGCCAAAAGGCACATTTAGCTGCTCTACTAAATGTACATATCTAATTTCAGGTTCCTGGCTCAATTTGGAGGGGAGTTATGCGAGGAACAAACTCAAAAAATAAGAAAAACCTATCAAAATACCACTTTTTGGTGCTGTGAGGGGGTGCAATGGAGCTAAAGAGTCGGAATCCCCAAAAGGCACATCTAGGGCTTCCACTAAACGTGCATACAAGATTTCAACTTTGTAGCTCAATTTGGTGGTAGATAAGGGAGAAACAACCCTATTTCAATGTCAAAAAGGGGGGGGGCAAACTGCCATATCTTCCCTCTTTATTAACTTGGGAAGTTGATTTTTGAATATGTTATACAACTTTTAATCCTCTATCAATTGGCTTAAAAAAAGACAATTTTTGCGTTTTAGACCTCTCAGCATCCCCTCCTCTAAATTGGAGCACAACCGAATTTTAACCCAAGTTCATTCCCATTCATATACATCTAATCCGCTGCCAAACTGAGCCGATTGACCGAATTAAAATGATTTTGGTCGGCATCGAGCCGAGTAAATGAATTTAATGTTCGGAAAAAAAATAATAAAATAAATAAATAAATAAATATCTGACAAGGCTAAAAATTGTCTTAATGGTCTTCTAGGACCCTAAAACGGATTTTGTTGATTACCCCCCCCCCCTCAACCGCTGTTGGTCGATAGACTGTAATAGTCCGGTTTTCTTTGACAATGCGACATAGAAAATCACATACTGGGCGGTTGAAAAGTTGCAAATTGCGAAACAGATTAATATGCACAAAAGTACAAAAAAATTCAAACATAACGAAAAAGTATTAAAAAATTAAGAGAATATCACATAAATATGTGAAAAATCATATGAAAAAAACTGGCAAGAAATGCTTAAAATTACAAAAAATAAAGATAAAATTAAAAAAAAAATCAACGGTAATACCTACTAAAAAGTTATGAAAAATTCTTGAAAATTGAACAAAAAATTGATAAAGATAAGTGAAAATGCCGAAGATTTATTGAATGAGAAAATTAAACGAAGCCTTGGAAAAAAATTGAGCAAAAATTGAGCAAAAAACCATGTTTCCAAAATTTACTACGAATTTCATGGTTCACATCGATCTCAGAATGAAACATTTATACTTTCATGTTCGATGGAAAATCTCTGTGAAAAAAAATTTGGGGTTCAAGCAGTAGGGTATTTATTTCTATACAGTTAATTATTGCTTATTCGTATTCCTGTACGTCGACCTTTGCGCTTAGATTGGCCACCCAGCAGTGAGAAACAAAGTACTCGGATTAGAGGGTACTGCACTAATATGACAAAGGCAACCTGCCGACGTTATATTTTTGTTGCACGATGTGAAAATATTTGATTACAGACTGAAAAAAGTTTACATCACGAATATCATCATCGATACGATTTCAATGTTCCTAATGTACTATTTTAATAACAAATTTGGCGCCATTTTATTTTCATTCGCAAGTGGCGTATTGTACTGCACCATTTTCACCATTCCTTATATCATCGTAGCTCGCTATCACACATTAAACGTGGTAAGTAGACCTATAGTTTTACTTAATAGGTAATACAAATATTCGGCGTTTGCTGCGTAAAAAAAATTCTACTCACGCTCGGAAAATCTTTGCTGCTAATTTTTCGCAGTTCGAAGTGGATAAAAATGGCGAACATGTGCACTGTAAACAAGTCCGAGGTCTAGGTACAGACATTTCGATCATCGGAAGCTCGGTGTTCATCGCTCAATTCATCCTGTCGTGTTTTATGGGTACAATAGTCGAATGGTACGGATCAACGCTCGCCGTACCATTGACATGCTGCGTACTTTCAGCTTTGGCCGTGCTGGCATCAACCCAAGTCGTATATTTGGATATGTAGCCGAAGATGCGTATTACTTAAAAGGATACCTACGATAGAGTTACACGTATTTAGGTACCAGCCAAATGTACACACAGCAGAACAGATCAAAGTGCAAACGAATGCGCTGAGCTGTGCTGCGGTTATAATGATAACTATTTAAGATTTCCTATGCGAACGATAAGTACCCTCTAACCCTAGGGGGTGAAAGAGCGCCGGTATCATTATACGTACCTAACGAGTAAACAAACATTCGTGTACTTTGCGATAAGCTAAAAAGATAACGAAATAAGATTTTTCGAATTGAACGTACTTTCCATTTACAATGCATTAGGAGCGCAGAAAGAGTAAGAGACACGGTGCAGAGGAAAAAACTAGCATCGCTTAACAATTTAATTAGCATTATAAGATTTCTAGTCGAGAAAAACTCGACGTTTCTGCGGTGATCTCTATTTTAAATTCATTTTAGCATTAATCCTATTGTAAATACTCGTACCTACCTATTTCCTTCGTATCACGCTACAAACAAAATACGTACGATTTCATTTACGATAACTTACGCTTCCGAGCTGTTAATTTACGGTTCGAGATAAGTCGAGAACTCGACAGTATAGTAGATAATTACGTACGTACGTATATGTATTTTTTTTTTTTTTTAAATATACTTTTACCAATTTAACGCAGTTATGTAGCTTTATAGCGAGCTGTATTCGATATTAACCCTCATAAGGTACCATGTCACATTTTCCTTTGAATGGTATCATAAGAGGGAATCCCGGCAAACAACCTTGAATGGTATCAT
>FIZR01008941.1:0-14998 GCA_900060175.1 Ferrisia virgata
CCACAACGCGCATGATGTCCGTTAGAAGAGGGTACGCGCCCAACCAAGGGTTAATTGTTCAATTTATCGGCTTCGTCGTAAACGTTCACGTATAATAAGTTACTCGAATACTCTCGTAGTCGTAATAATATCTACGTATACTACAGCTAGCTACTTTTATAATAAGAAGAGCGTGATTCGTATCGTGTTTGTGATTTGAAAATTTACAGAAATTTATCCCCCATATCGTCTTATGTATTGTATGTAAAGTAGGTACCAATATCACAGATATTATAATCGTTCAGTTATTTTCTCAACCAACGTAGCACGAATCGAGTAAACAAAAATATTTGCACGGAATAGGGAGCAATAATTTTTCGACCAAGATTCGAACAGATTACGTGTATGTGTAGATAGCTAGTTGGGTACTAGGTATTTGGTAAGTAAATTATTTCGATTCGTGAAATTTCAAAAAAAAAAAATACTAAATACATTTAACGAAAAACGTACTGTACATGGTGTTCCTTTATCGTTGAAACATTTTTAGATAAAAAGTCAATGACTTTTTTCGATAATATTCATGCCTTTTGTGTTTGTTGAGGTAATTCATAAGGAGATAATTTTAGCTGATTCGACCCTTTAAAGATACAACTCGGTGTACATGTAGATGAAGGGAAGGAGGATTAGCGTGAGAAGGTTCAACCCCCCCCCCGTAAATGTTGACCTGGTCTGCTCCAAATGTTTTCAAGAAAATGTAATAACTAATCACTTGTACGACCAAAAGTAATAAAATATAATTTTTTGGGGTCAAAAATATCTTTGAATGCTTATTTTTTTTTGGACCATTTACTTTTGGCATATTGGAAAATCTTCGCCCACATTCTAAACCCCCCCCCCCCCCGAAGTGATTCTGTTAATCAAATGGGCTGAACGAATGGGGATTTGCGTGGAAAATGTATTTACAGAGGGATTCTTTCCAGAAATGCAAGTGGTCCTAAATGTTATTTTCGATGTAAACGCTCTTCACAAAAATTTTGGATTTCCTACTCCCACCTCTTCCTGAGCAATTACCCCCTCTACCTACATCGAAAATTCAACTTATTTTTTCTCCAGTTTAGATGGAGAAAAATTTTCACAGATGGTGGGCACCATACAACTGCATTTCGAATGCAATGCTTTTTTTCACCATAATAAGAAGATGGAAATGTTCGTTTCTATTCCATTCAGCGAATTATTCTATTAACCGCATACACAATAAACAGAATCTACTGTATTTCGTAGAAGGGGGAGAGGGGTAGCACACGTAACAAACTATATGAGACGATTTGGACACGTGATATATCAAAATACAGATTTTCATGGTCGTAGAATTGAAATTTGAAGTGAAAAGTGGGACCGAATTCAAATTGTAAAAAATATTTTCAAGATGGTTGCGAGTGAAAAGCCTTATTTCTTCTCAGTAGTGTACTTTTTAAATATTTCCTTATAATCAACACGGGTTATAGCTGTACAAGCTGAAAATATTTTTTTGAGACCCCCATCTCCCCTTTTACATGCACTTGGGGGTCAAAAGTTCAATAACATTTACGAATATTAAATGAAAATTCGCTAATCGACGATTATCCAAAGTCGAAATTCAAATTTCTCGAATTTACTCGAGAACGTTGCATCCTAAAGAAAATTTACATAGAAACAAAATTGTGGAGGGTAAAATTTCTGATCGATAATATTCTCTGGAATTTTTTCTAGGTTCAACGATTCGCGATGTAATCGAAATTTTTGTAATTTAAGTTGATAAGAAAAATAATCTTTAACAAATTGAATATAATTGAGTTTCGATTATATCGTGAACCGTTGATCAAAGAAAAAAATAGATGACATGTTATCGACTGAAAATTTCATTTTCTACAATTTTATTTCTACGTAAATTTTTTGTAGGATCCACTGTTCTCGAGTAAATTCCAAAAATGTGATTTTCGACACGAAGAAAAAATTGTCAACGAGTAAAATATGAAAAAATCACAAAAATTTAATTCCTGCTGATGCTTTTTTATTTGATAATTTATTCGTACTCAGATTTCCTTTTATTTAAATTTTGTAACCAAGATTTTGAGATATTGCTGTTTCCGATTTCTTTAGATCAGATCACAAAACGCGCAAAAGCTCATATTCATTTAAATAAAAAATAAAGCAAGTTTTTAAATCAAGGTTATCATTTTTCAGGATCAAAATATGATCTCATGTTTTTTTTTTTTTTTTAAATCTTCAAATGACTTCTGTATATCTTGAAAGATCTCCGACATGGCCTTGGTATGCGAATTTAACAATTTTAAATTTAACCATTTAAGCGCATGTAAACATGTAATTCTGAAATTACTTCAAAATGACGTTCTATTAAATAACTCGAGATGATTAAAAACGATACACAGCTACGTATATAATCAACTGCTGCATTTATCCGACTTAATAATTCAACGAAATTACGACGAAAAAAGTCATTAATTATTTAGCCAATTTGAAAATCAAAAAAGTTTTGGCGATAAAAATTTTTTAAATATTCATTACGAAAACCGACTAAGTATAACAAAAATTTATAATTTAATAAATTTCAATTCTAAACAGTAAATTCGAAATCCACGTAAGCTAGGTAGCCAGATACGTAAACTTACTGCGTATACCGAATTCTAAAAATAATTATTATCTGCGTACCTACCTAACTAAACCTATTATACTTGCATATAAAATTCGAATGTTTTTTACTTTTCAAGGTTTCGAGTAACATGAAACTTTCATTTTGAAAACCATCGCAATTGTTACGATAGACGACAGATGACAACGGTTTATGTAAAAATCTGCTTTTTCGACACGTCGAGCGTCGTGTCGTATTCTAACTTCCCAGGGGTAAAATGTTTTCAAACATTGGTTTCGAATTTACATACAAACTAACTTTCATTCAAACTTTACAAGTCACATAACTATACGTAGAAACTTCGTACAACACGCAAAATGGAAATGTCATAAATTGTACCTACCATCCCATACGGTATCAACGAATCGATTAATTAATTTAGAAAATACTCGTAGTAGTCCAAGAGCAACGAAAATGGAATATTGATGTGAATAATGAATAGGTATGGTGAGTAAGCAAGGTACCAAGGTGTAAGGTTTACAAACCGCTACATCTATTTCCATTATGAGTGAATCTTTTCTGCTGTCGACCTCGATCGAATTGTGGTTTGTGGTATCTGTGCTGTATTTTGTAGATATTCGTCTTGCTAGTCCTATCCATGAATAAAGGAAAAAGGAAGGATGCGATGCAAACTTATACGCACGTATACAGTACATTATTTCGTATAATATTAATACTAATTTGTGGCAATGTTATCGCGCCAAAGTTTAGTGTAGGTTTTAAAAGTTGGCAACGACGAGTCGACGAATAATACATTATAAAAGAACTGCGTATACGATTAATTCACGTCTATGCTTTTTATTCGACAATCCATTCGAATGATATGAGATCCAACATAAAACAGAATGATAACACTGAACGTCAACGCACTTCTCCCAGCCTGATGTCCGCAAATTACTCATTATTGGCAAATGCATATTTGGCTGGCATGACGGAAGAATACCAAAATATACAGGTCTGACCCTTTATCTAGTTATCTCGTGCGTATGTGTGTGGGATAAAATAAAAATAATGTGTACGACTTCCTACGATCAATACAATTATCATTTCAAAGGAATGAGGAAATGAATTTCAAGGCTATTCCCAGGTCTACATTTTATTTCAAATTTTAATTTTCGGCCTGATTTTTTTCATCTCAAAATCTCAAAGGAAACTAGGCCATTACAGAATCAATAAAATGTAAGTATTTCAGGGTACTTGAAGATGAAGAAAAATACTCTCGAGTCCGTTAGATTTCAAACAATTTTTTTGCCACAGACTAAAATCGTTGAATACAATTCGACGTAACTTAAATTCAGGTTGCAGGTTCTGGTAGGCTGCAGATTGGATATACTTATGGGTAAGAATTAACATGAGTCAAAATTCAGTCACGTATGAAATTTTAGGATGGAAAGAGAGGGGTAAAAATTATTCTTTTTTGAGTTAATCGAGGCAAAATTTTAATTATCATCATCATCAGTAGGTCTCAGTCGCTTACAACCATATTGCACCTAAAAGAGCATGCCAGCTATCACGATCCTATGCCAGTGAAGCAGCTCTTACCACAGAGCCCATTCGCGCTTTGATGATGTCAGACCACCTGGTCGGAGATCTTTATCTCTCTCTTTTACCAGGAGTTTTACCAAACAGAATGTCTTTTTTCGAAATTACCAACTTCTCTCCTGGTTACATGTCCGAAATACCCTAGAATCCATCTCTTGCGTAAAACACTTCGCCTGACTGGTTTCTGTATTTCGTTGACGATTGAAATATTGGTTCGTCGCGCTGTCCAGGGTATCCTTAACATCCTTCGCCAAACCCGCATTTCAAAGGCGTCGATTCTTCTTTTATCATCTACCTTCAACATCCATGTTTCCGTAGCATATAGGAAAACAGAAAAAACAAGTGAATGTAAAAGTCTCTTCCCCGTCTTTCTGGAGATCTTGTTATTACATGTGACATTACACAGTCTGATCATAGCTGATTTGCTCACAGCAATTTGGTACCGTATTTCTGCAGACGAGCCACCATCTGCTTCGATGATGGAGTCTAAATATACAAAAGCGCTGCCTTTTTCAGTATTTGTTCAGAGCTAGAGAAACTGGAAGACACGTGGCCCAATCCACCACATGACTTTCAGTTTTGATGTATTAATACAAAGTCCAAGTTTTTCACTGGCTATCTTCAACAAAGTGACGAGCTCCACCATTTCCCCTTCATCAGAAGCAATCAAGGTGGTATCATCTGCATAGCACAGATTACAGATTCTTCCTCCTCCAATGGAAACACCACCAGTCCAATGTTCTAGAGGCTCACGAATTATGTGCTCACCATAGATGTTGAATGACTGCGGGCATAGATTCTTCACCATCAGCTCTCACCACCATAGAATCGAACTTATTTAGGAACTCCACCAAATCTACTATATGAGCAGGGATTCTGATCTCTCTCAGAATATTGAAGAGCTTTTTCCAATTCACACAACCAAAGGCTTTGGTGTAATGTATGAAACACAACACTATATGTACGTTGAACTTCTTGTACTTTTCGATGACTTGCCAGAGATTCATTATCTGCTCCCTTGTGCCTCTTCCTGGCATGAACCCGGCTTATTTGGGTGGAATTTGCCTGTGTATAAACACCTCGATCCGATTGTTTAGGATAAGTAACATAACTCTGTTGAGGTGTGGAATTAGAGTGATTGCCTGATAATTAGAGCATAATCTTACATCTTTCTGCAAGGGAATCAGCACCAACTTATACCATTCAGTAGGCCATTTACAACTCTAGTATAGGCATATTACACTACAGAGTTACCATACTGCTTTGATTCCATTTTCACCAAGAGCCCGCCACAATTCAGCTTCAATTCCATCGCAACCCTTCATCGCATTCAACACCTACCTTACTTGGTCAAGTAGGATATTTTGCTCATCTTCACCTGTCACTTCGACTGTAGGAACCAGTTGGGTTACCTGTGGTGTCCCACTGTCTTGGTACAACCGCTCACAGTATGTTTTGTAACTGTCCAGGATTACTCTACAATCCCACACAACTGCACTATCATCTTTCTTGTTCATGCGAGTTCTGGGTTTGAAATCTCTAGTGGTTTGACGTATTTTCTTGTAAACTGCACTAGTCTCATTGAGGTTCGCATATTTCTGTGTTTCATTGCAGGATTGGTTAAGGTAGGCTTCTCTGTCTCCACAACGACATTGCTGCACTGATCTATTCAGTAGCCTATATTCTTTGTTGTCGCCAGGGCATTTGGCTTACCTACGCTGCTCTATAATCAGCAGGGTGTCCTCTATTACCCTTGGTTGTTTTTTTTTCTGACACGCGTTCTCTTTTCTAAATAATTAACTCACATACACGAGTAATCTCGGTTTTGATGTCTCCACACATGGTGTTTGGGTCGTTTGTATCCAAATACGTGAAATTTATCCGAGCAACCGGCTTCTTCAATTCAACATTGGTGAGAAAAGTCTGTGCTTTCTTCTTTAGTCAATCTCCACATTCATTCCTTCTTTCTAGACCATGACTATCAATTACTCCATAGTAAGCATCGGTGCTATCAGTCTTCGCAGCTTCAACATTAAAACTCCCAGCACCAGTTTTATGTCGCTTTTTGGTAATAAAGACAGTGTTTATTCAAACTGCTGAATTCCTTAATTTCTTCATCTTGTGCTGCACTGATGGTGGCATATGCTTGGATGACAGGAGCTACATCAATCCTAACAGCTACCATCTGATTGTTGTTGGCCCTAGAACCTAACATTAGGTGTTTGGGTTGGTCATAGTAGATCCCATGAGACCAAGGAAACAAATTTTCGCGAAGGATCGCTTAGCCCCTACTTGACAATAACAGCATCTCCCTTGCTCCTCTTTTAGGACCACAGACGAGTTCATAATATAGATGTCATTTTACATAGATCGAATTTTCCAAACATGAGAATAATATCGGATTTGTATTTCAATTCTTATATTTCAGAAGGCGTAATGAGGGGGGGGGGGTGGTCCTCAAAGTGAATTTTTCACTTTCTGCAGTAAAAGCGAAGGAAAAATAACACAGGTGTACAGTATCAACGTATCCTGGGCTTCGGTAAGAACTACGTGCTATATGTTATCCTCCCTCACAATCAGTTTTCCTTCATCGAAAGGAAACACCGAATTTGTAGAAAAAAATTTTACCCTGAAATGGCTTACCTATCTTAATTATTGAAGATGTAGCGTTCATTCAGATTTCACAGGCCCCTTCAAATTATCGAGATAGAAAAATTTTGTATGAACCAAAATTTCTGCAAAAGTTGTCCGCTACCAGGTGCGTCATTCAAAACTGTGACTCGGACAAATTTTATCTCGCCCAAATTTTACACCATTCAATGGCCAATATTTCCCTCTTTATCGGGGATGGCCAAACCTGATTCATAACAGTTTTGGTTTTGGTTTCAAGAAATGGTTTTTGCCTTTTTGGATTTTTTTTTTTGTTTACAATTTAGAAAACTGTCTCTTTTTTAATTTATGGTGAAAACGTTATTTTTATCGGTTTCAATTCGGTTTTTATTAAGGTTTTTGTAATATTTCGGTTTCAGTTTTTGATATTTTGTTTGCAGTTTTCTCGATTTTTCAATTTACTGGTTTCGGATTACGGTATTGGTGGTTTAGATTTAGCATATACAGTACAGGGTGTCCAAAAAAGTTTTAAAAATATTTCACTATTTGAAAGAACAGACCATTAGACAAAAAGTCTCACACATACAAAGTATCTATCTCGAAATTTGAAGAAGATACGAGTATGTAAATTTTCAAGAAGTATTTTTGAATCAGTTAATGGTAAGATCATACGATAAGGTGCAAAACTGGTCATCTGAATGTTTTTCCTACCATTGATTTTGAAAGAGTTGACATAATAATTTGATGCAATCAGAAATAAAATTTTTTACAAAAAATTTCGAATTGTGTTTACCTTTTTCAGAATAGAAAATAGGAAAATAGTATGTATGACTCATATTGCATATTAAATTATGATCTGATCATAATTTTAGGAAAAATAATTTTAAATACTTTTTGAAAAAATAAACTTTGTGCTACTCATCGCACGTATAAATTTCTGGGGGGGGGGGGCCACCGTGTACGTATGTATAGGAATTTTTGTTGCTCTCGGCCAGTTCCATAAATGGGTGAAATATTCATAGAATTTGTCAGGATGTAGAAGCTTCTTCAACTCCTTCCTTAGATACTTTGAAATACTTTTTTTTTTTTTTAGAAAGGTGCTCTTTAAATTCAGCGTTCTCTCCCTCCCTCCTCCTCGCCATTTCGATATAAATCCCTGGAATGCAGTAGTACAAAATATAACCGTATAACCGGCAAGAAAATGAAAATGAATATGAGAATAAAAAATAATACATAAATAATCGCGACCCAATTGATGAGTAGGTAAGTATGGTCGTATTGTAGGATAGATGTAGGTACTTTTTCTCTTCACACGACATCGAGAGTTATTCGCGGTATAATATTGCATCGGCGAAGAAGTACATACATATAGGTATAACCCGAGGAGCTATTAAATCTCACGTCTGTTAAAAAACCCTTTAACCTTTTTGCCTTGATTTGAGCTTGAAAAGAGTGGAATAAAAAAAAAAAACAACGCAATAATGAAAACGGCCAAGCGGCGTACAACGTTGGTTCGCCCTTCGGCTATCTGATGAGTCTGTCATCGAGTCTCTCTCACTCTATCTCTTTCTCTCTCATCGTTGCCTCACTCCATCTGCGTTCGACTTTTATCACTATGTATCGTATAAGTGATGCGAGAATATTGGCGAAGAAGACGCGGTGCGACGGTGGATGGACTTTCACCCGATGCGATACGAGGAATGCTTTTATTAAAACTCGTACTACAGACAACGAGGAATGCGTAGCAAAAGTACGATATTTTTGCTTCTAGGCCATTCACCTACATAACAAACAATGCGTACTCGTACTCGCGAATTTGATTAAATTTCCATCGATTAGCTTCGCTCGGTAAATCACCGCGAGTGGATTTTATTGCTAAATTACGACGACGTTTATGGCGTGCGTTTTTGTTTCGCGAGCATTTGAGGGGGGGAGGGGAAGAAGGGGGTGGATGGAGAGCGATGGGGCAGGGCATAGGGTTTGTATGTATACTTAGGTGCGTAAGATTACCGACCATACAGGCTTTCGTCGTCGTGTTAATTTAACAACAAATTAAATAAATGATTCTACTGTTCCAGTATTTTATTTTCCCATCGTTTGTCAACTACTACGTAGCTACTACCAGCCAATAATGAGATTTAATAAAATAAAATCGAGCTACGTTTGGTTATTATTGGAGAAAGTGAAGCAATTGAAGGCTATACTATAATTTATAAAAATATTAAGAACGTATTTGGCCAAGATAAATTATTACGAGGGTAAGATTGCTGCTTCGTGCTGCTCGAAAATTAAATTATTTTTATTTTAGACGAGTATTTACAGGTTTCCACTGAATAGAGTCATCGTAAATTAAATCTAACAAACGTATTGTTTATTTAACTACTTCAAAACCTTATAAAAACTTTTCAAAGTATACCACCATCTGACGACTCGTAAAAAAAAAAACCTCGCGTAGATAAAATTTTTCGACATAGACGAATAAGCACATAGTGATATTTCTGGTTGGCAAATTCGTGTTTATTTATTTATTTTTTTTTTAATTTTTTAATTTTCATTCATCACGAGACTAATAACTTTAAAACGTGCTAAAAGAAATGTTCCGGTGGTTAAATTTTCGAGAAAATTTACGAACCATATTGTTTAAATTTAAAATTAAGTGTGGGGAGTGGTAGAATGAAATTTATAGCAAAAATAGAAGCGAGTAATTAAAATTTATTACGAAAAGAAAAAAAAAACATTAAAAGAAGAGAGCTTAACACTTTTTAGCAATTATTCAACTAGTCTAGTGTGTGTATTGATATAAAAAAAAAAACAAAAAAATTAATGTTTCAAAATATTATTTCATAGGTAAACTTTTTTGCTTTTTTTTTCATATGTACACAATTTTTTTTAACCTTTTTAACAAATAATTGAAATTTATTGGGTACAGGGAGGAGAAAGGGTAAGATGAAAAAGTTAATTTTTAGCACCTCCCCATTTTAGGGCCTAATTTTGAAATTTTCAAGAAAATTAATCGACTCTTCTGATATAGAATTGAACGTAGAACACTTTTAGATTGCATCATTTTTACGATTTAAAGCATATTTCGAGAGTTATAATCGAGTTTACTACGCTCAAATGTGAAAATTTTGAAACAGGTCAAATTTGAACAGCTCTTACTATGCGAAGAATGAGTTTTTTTTTTTCAAAAAATAAAAATTTTATTTCATACCGAAATTAGTGTAGAATATTTTTGCACTGAACTACTTTTTTCATTTGGGGCTTCTCTGAGGCGGCAAAGGTAAGAAAACCGAATTTTTCGGTGGTTTTGGCCCGCTCCTCAGCTTTTCTCCGCACCTGGGGGGGGGGCAATACTTTTTTTCTTTGTAACTTACATCGTAATCGAAGGATAATTCAAAATTTAGGTTATTATGTGAATTTTGCCCAGGTCAGTATCTTATTTGACTGAATCTCATGAATTTTTGGAAGCCCTCAAAAGGCATATTTAAGTCAATAATACAGAGGAAGGATGGGAGGGAGGGAGGGAAAGAAGAAACTCGAAATTATTCAAACCTTACTTTTTGGGGGCTCTGATGGGGTGCAATGAAGCTGAAATCTAGAGATCCTCAAAAGGCAGTTCTCGGGCTATATGAAAAATTTCACCTTCCTACGTAGATCAATTTGGTGTGAAGGAGTAACGCAAGGGACCGCCATTTCACGAGGTTAAAAAATGGGGTGGTCTCCCCTCCCCCTCCCATCACTACTTTTTTACTTGATCAAGGAAGTTGATTTTTGGATATGTTATACAATATACGACTTTGCTCAAATAGAGTGAAGAAAATTTCGGCCAACATACAGAGTGTCACCAAAAAAATACAATACGTGTTTTACGTCAAAAAAAATTGAATAGGAAGAGTATGTTTCGATTTGATTTTCAAATAGTACACATTGAAGTGGTTTCTCCGAACTTTTCAGTTTTGAAACCAGTTCAGTAGTTTGCAACTGGTTAGTAAAAATCTATAAAAATTTGAAGCTACAAAAAATTTGTTCAAATACAAGTTATAGAGTTTTGAACACTGATCATTTTTCATCTTACAATTTTTTCTCTACCCAATACCAGGTAGAAGTTATACGTTCACGAAGTGAAAGGGCCAAGCATGTCCTTTTCTTACTGAATATGCCAGAAACTGGTTACATGAAGTGGGAAATCGGGCAGACAAAAATTTCAAAAATTTGGAATATATTGTAGAGCATTAAAAATGAATTGTTTTTCGTTCAGATTTTTTCCTACTTAGTTGTAAACGGAGCGGCATTTACTCGAGAAAGTCAAGTAAACCCCCTCACTTCGCGACGGTGTAGCTTGTTTTTGGGGCTAAATAGTGAAAAAATTGCAGAATGAAAAATAATTAACGTTTAAAAATCTGTAACTTTCATTTGAAAAAAGTTTTAAACATTTTTCCATTTGATTTTTTAATGAAAAACACTTTTTGTATTATTTTTTTTTGGACACCCTGTATGTTGACTAAAATTTTTCATTTTTATTGAAAGCGCTCATTAGTATTATATAATGGAAAAATTTATAACCAGAAATCTTTTCACAAGATTGTAATTTGTAGTACACCCTCTCTACCCCCCTCCCCCTCAAATTTCATATTCAAAATTGGACAAAATCGTAACAGAAGTTTTTCTCATTTATGTACCGTAAATACATTTTTTCATGATAACTTTATTTCAAGTCAAGATACAAAAAAAAAGTCAAGTCAAAAAATATAGCTGACAAAATTCCTAATAAAAAAGATTATTTGTACATTTTTTTCAAAAATTGATAGGAACGTCCGTTTCTTTTAAATTTATTTCACTACGTTCCTATCAATTGTTAATAAAAATGTGTAATAATCTTTATTATTGGAAATTTATTCAACTAGATTTTTTAACCTGACTTTTTTTCTGCATCTCATTTAGGAATAAAATTATTGGTAAAAAACGCATTAACATGGCATAAATGTAGATATTGGGAAAGATGCTCCACTACAATCCGGCGAGAAAAAAATTTAGCTATAAATTTTTCCATTCTTCAGTTATTTTTTGGGGTAATTTGACTCGAGTCCTACTTGTCCTTCCAGTCACAATCTCTTTCACTCCCGATTTCCGAATAGGTATGATTTTTCGAACTTTCTCTGTCCCTCTCTGGCTGCAATTCGTCATACAGCTCTCAACAACTCACACTCAGCACAATTTCGTAGAAATTATCGAGTACTTTACCATTTTTTTTTTCTTTGAAAATTTATACACCCAATTAATATCATTCAATACGCGTACATACTTAATTATTCTTTTCTTTCGAATGAGTAAGCTATAAGGATAAGAACATCTATGAGCACAAACGAACATACAACTACCTAATTACTTACGAAGAAAAAAAAACTCGTATTCCGACTAATAAAGTCATCAGGTTTTGATGAAAACAATATTGTATGTATACGTTGAAATTAGCTCACTGATAAAGTTATCTGTATATAGTTTATACTTGCACGTACCTGCGTGTAGAGTACACGTACAGACAGATGTAAGTAAATTACGATGGTAATAACCAATAATATTCGATAAATTACACACCTGCATAATAATTTACTCGAGTACGCGTGACGTGTAAATTACTACATGTACCTATGTAGTACCTACAAAAGAGATAGATGGAAATAAAGCAGGAAGGGGAGGAAGAGAGGTATTCGTTGAGCCTCAGCTTGCAGTCAGCCAGCGTACTGTTTCCTTGGTATTTGTTTAAAAATTCGAATCGTGCTGCGCTATCGTAATTTATGACGTAATTACCGTAAGATTACAATGAGGGGGATGAAAATTCCACTATATTACTCAATATACTGAACATTATAAAATCCATAAATTGGTAAATTACGTTTGGAAAAATATCTAATGTAGCTACAAAATAACCAACACGAAGGTATGTATGTAGGTGGTTCGTCTATGTACGTAGATAATGTAATAACGAAAATGAAAGAGAGTAAGAAAGAGAGAGAGAGTGAGAGAGAACATTAAGAAAGGATTCAACTTGAGCCTGAGGTGGAATACGGTTACGTTTACGTAGTACACATTACACAAGTACAAGTACACATACCTCTAGACCCACGTACTACGTAGGTAGATAGATACTCGTATTTCGTACATTAAATTATAGCTCATGTCAGATACGAGCAGTAAGTACCTTATCAAATAAATAAATGAAAATTTTTTGTTTCAAAAAAAAAAATAAATAAAAGCATCGCAATGTGTTGCTTTTTGAGCCTGATTTTCCGAAACTGGCAAGTTTTTTCTTCAGTAGTGGTAGAGAGGTACGGGTAGATATTGGAATGAATATCTGAAACCCTGAAAAATATAAGTACATACCAAATTTCAATTTCCTTACTAAATTAGGAGAGGGCATACACGTATATGCGAGGAACAAACTCGAAGATAAAGAAAAATCTACTAAAAAACCATTTTTTGTGGACGGTGAGGTAAGGGGCGGGAAGAGGGGAGTACAAGGAAGCTGAAAAATCGAAACCCCGTAAAAGACACATCTAGGACACCCACTAAATCAGCATGCCAAACTACTACTTTTAAGTTCAATTTAGAGGGGAGATTTGCTTGGGGCAAATACAAAAAGTAAGAAAACTCATCCAAGAAACCACTTTTTTGGGTCAGTGAAGACGTGCAAGAGGGGCTGAAAAGCTGACACCCCTAAAAGACACACATTTACATGGCAAATTTCAACTTAGCAGCTCGATTTAGAGGGGAGATTTGCATAAGATCAACTCAAAAAAAGAAGGAAAATCGCCCCAAAAGTAATTTTTTCGTAGCTGTGAGGAAGAGCAATCCGACTGAAAAGTTAAATCGTCCCAAAAAGCGTATCTAGAATCGTTACTAAATCTACATGCCGAATTTTGAACCCCGAAGGTTGATTTGAAGGGGAAATATATCCGCGAGACAAACTCAAAAAATTAGAAAAATCGTCCAAAAACCATTTTTTTGGAGCTGTAAGGGATTGCAATGGGTCTGAAAAGTCAGATGCTCCAAACGGCGCATCCAAGACCCCTACTAAATCTACACGTCAAATTTCAACTTCCAAGCTAAATTTGGAAGTGAAATATGCGTGGGGCAAATTCAAAAAATAAGGACGCCCTCGCCCAATAAACCACTTTGTCGAAGCTGTGAGGAGGGTGCGATGAGTTTGAAATATCAAATCTTCTAAAAAGAACATATCTGAAGCCCCTACTAAGCCTATATACCAATTTGGATGGAAGATAGAAGGGGAAATGCCTGTTTTCAAGTTCAAAAAGAGTACCCCCCCCCCACATCTCGCTTCTAACTGACTTTGGCAACTGATTTTTGGTTATGATATACAATTTTTGATCACAGAGTGGAAGTATGGGTGGCATGAGAGGGACTCAAGCCTCCACCCTTCAAATGTTATTAAGAAAATTTATTAAATGATTCTTTAAATACAACTAAAAATAGCGAAATATTATTTTTTGCAGGTCAAAAATGCCGTTAAATGCACTTCTTCGAACTTTTCACATTTCGTTTGACGTAAATTTTTGGGCCAAACTGAGTACTTCAATACCAAGACATAACTTTTTAAAAAAAAAAAATGAAGGTAGAGGGCATAAGCCCCTCCGAAAATTTGGATCTATGTCAGCCTATGTTTTTGATTTTCTATCGGTTGGTACGAAAAGAAGAACTTTTAAAATTTTTACCCTTCAGCCCCCTTCCCCCTCCCAAAAATTTGGGCATAATGAATTTCTACCCAAGTCATCCTCCCTCAAAAATATCAAATCCGCCGCTAATCCAAGCTTACTGCACGAATTTTACCGATTTTGGTTGGTACTGTGCTAAGCAAATGATTTTTAGCTCAACAAAAAACATTAAAATTAAAAAAATTAAAAACAATAAATAAATAAAAAACAAGAAATAAAATAAAAAAATTATAAAATAAAAAACAAAAAAGTTTTAAAAATGAAAAATAAAAAATATAAAAAAAATTGGAAATAAAAAATAATAAAAAATGAAGAAATTTAAATAAAATAATAAAAAAAAAATCAAAAGGAATAAACAAGTGACATAGCCAAAAATGGCCTAAATGAAGGCTTCTAGGTCTCCAAAACAGATTTCGTTGAAACTACCCCCCCCCCCCCCCCCCCCCCC
>FIZR01008942.1:0-12917 GCA_900060175.1 Ferrisia virgata
TTTTTTTTTTTTTTTTTTTTTTTTTTTTTTTTTTTTTTTTTTTTTTTTTTTTGAACGAGAGAAGTGGTTGGTGAAACGACGCGAAGCAACGTCGACGTTTCAAGTGCGATGATAATTGACTATGGTGAAAGATTTAGAAGAGAAGGAGGAGTGTCAAATGCAGATGGGCATTTATTTAATGGCTTGCGAAGTGTTCTCGAAATGACCCGCGCTATTAATTTTCATTTTATCGATTACGTTTAGGTACCCATTTACGGATATTTTTTGTACGCAATTGCAACGAGGACAAATTTTCATCATATTGCATGGTGTTCGGAAGGAAATGAAAAAATTACAACGGCCGAATATTCGAATATATTACATCGATACTTTTTCCCAAATGAAAGGAGTGTGAGAAGGAGGTTAATTTCACAAAAATTTAATCCACATATGCCAAATTTAAACCACTCAGCTGAATCTAAAGACGAGTTGGACGTGAGGAAAATTCCCAAAATTATTTTTTCGGATATTATGAGGGCAAGATAACAATCCCACCAACAGGCTCATCCAGACAAGCAAAGATAAACATGGTGGGCGCTTTTTAAAATTAAAAAGGGGGGAAAGGCATATTTCCCCTCCTATTTGAAATAGGAAGGTGATTCTATCAATTGTTTTTCCTCTACAGTCCCTCCCTATCATTTTAGACATGACTGAATTTTAACTTGAGGCCATTCACACTCATTTATATCGAATCCAATGTCGATCTAACCCTACCGGTCGAATTTTAAGCAATTTTGTTCAAAACGTAGCCGAATGAACTTGTGGGTGTGAAAGGGAGGAGGGGGGCGTGAAAATCAAAAGTATACATCTGATATTCTTAAAAATGATTTTAAGGTTTTCTGGGAGCCCAAAATGGATTCACAAATGTTTTATGAAAACTCAATGGGTATCGTATTTAGTACGAAAGAAAAAAAAAAATTAATGAAAAAAAAAACAACTGAATATTACATTTTTTAAGCTATGAGGAGGTGAAATGAGGCTGAAAAATCGAAACCCCTAAAAGGCATATCTAGAAACTATAGTAGACCTACATAGCAAATTTCAACTCCTTAACTCAGTTTGAAGGGGAGTTATGCGAGAAACTAACTCTAAAAATACAAATTCAGTGACTTCAGCTCGACAGCACCCCCCTCCCTCAAATTTAGATGTAACTGTATTTCAACTTGAAGTCATCCCCATTCTAGAATATCAAATCCGCCGTCAACTGAAACCTATTTCCCAAATTTGATCAATGTTGATCGGTATCGAGATGAGCAAACGATTTTTAGTTTCGGGGAAACAGAAATGAAATAAAAAATGAAATAAATGAAAAAAAAATAAAATTTAAAAATAACAAAAATTATAAATTGGAAAAAATGTTTAAAAAGGATACAAAATAAAAATAAAAAACATAAAAAATGAAAAAATAAAAATCAATTGCTGAAAAAATTGAAAAATTTACTTTACTTGAAATTTTTTATCAAAAAACTCATGATGATAGATAATAGTGTAATTTTTATTTTGCTAAGTAATAATAAAATCAAATGTCAAAATTGAGTGAAGAGAAGGGTAAAGGTTTTTGAATTGAAGTTTTTGATCAAAAACTCGCGATGAAAGATGATTATGGATAATTTTTGCGCATTATGTTAAAATGTTGACGTCAATAATTTTTTCCCAAAAAGGAAAACTGCCTGATTTTCTTTTGTCTTTTTACATAAATTTTGAATCAAGGGGGAAGGGGGAGGGTCAAGTTAGAGAGTCCATATTTTTAGCAAGTTCATTTCATGCCATTTCGCAATTTTTTTTCACTACTTTCCTCCAATTTTCGAAAAAAAAAAAAAAAAAAACCTAAAATCGAAACGTCTTAATGTACACTATTCTGTTCTCATCATTCGGAAAAAATTTGGACTTCCTCCCCTAAAACCTGAACAGTTCCTCTGAAAAAGTAAAGTTAAACTCGTGGCATTTTTTCTGTCTCCCTAATTTTTTAATCTTAGCAACACCTATCTCGTGTCTATGTAATACCTACAGCTCACCAAAATTAAAAAATTTTTATGCCTGTTGCCTCCCTGAGCGCTGATATTGAAAATTAAACTTTCATCTGTAGTCAGCAATGATTCCACAATGAGTGGGGATACGAGCTAAAAAATTTGGCAAAAATATTTCACATCAAGGATACCGTTTTCAGTCATTTCGAAATGAATTTCAGTTGAAAGCTTGTTCCACTACCTCAGAGGTATGTGAGCTCCGCTCTCCCTTAAAATTCTCTATTTCCAAGTACAAGAACTGGATTTATTTACCTCGGATTTAAAATCGAAACCGTTGAAAATTTTCATTTTTCTTCATGAAATTTCAAATAATGCTGTTTTCGAAACACTCGAAGATATTTTGGACCCTCCTCCCGCATGAAAAATTTCTCCCAAGAACCAAAGTTAAACCTATGACCCCTTTTGTGCCTTCCTAATTTTCAATTCCAGCTACGCCAATGGATGTGAGCATCGAGTAGAATTTTTAAACCACCCTCAAACTCACCCCTTACGACTCGTATGAAAAAATGATAAATACAAAAGTTATAGGCAATTTAAAGTAGAACAAAAAAGAATTGAACTATTTTTATCGTAAAATCAACACCACAAGAAGTATAGTCTAAAAACCGAAATTCTGCAGAGGTTTCATCCCTCCTCTGTGTACTATACGCAACCTCTTATCGATGAGGACTTTAGGTCCGTTGTTCAGACAGCTATTTCCAACATATTGAGGGGGGGGGATATTTGCTTCGTATTCTTCTTCGCAACCACAGCCCATTTTATTAATTTAAAAATAACTATTTTTAATGTAGTTTAAGTAAAATAGCTACGAGTATAATACTTATACGGACGATGGTATTTGAAAACAAATAATCATATGTACTTATCTACGTGCAGACGTGCACTTCTGTAATCTGTAAACGAGTCATACGTCATCTTATGTACATACATATTACGAATAAGTATATTCTGGTATTTGAACAAACTCAAAACTTCATTTTCAATTTTATTTTACGACCATTGTAAGAAAAAATATATTGGAAAACTTTCGGTGTAAATATACTTTTTAAAAAATTGCTACAACGTACTCGATGTAACCACCTACCTACCAACTTACCAACTTACCTTCCTACCCTATTCAGTAGTCAGTACACATACAGTAAGTATAACGTTTGTATTACATTCTGTATATGTACTTTTTCTTTTTTTTTATCAGTTGTACAAATATTTCTACCAATGCACATTGCACATGTTAGATGGCGAAGGAATCCTTTCCATAAATTACTACATTTGTTTCTCGCGACAACGACGAACGCATAACCCCCCTTCCCCCGGTCCCCTCTCCTACTCCGCAAACAAATAATGGGCAAACAAGTGTAAAAATTTGGCGAGAAACTATATAGAACTATCGCATCGCAGCAATCTAATTACACTCGACGATACTTTTATACGAGTTATTATTTTTCTTGCTGGCCTCGTTTATAAATCAGGAATTTTTTTTAAATTAATAACTTTTTTAATTCGAGCGAAAAGGGGCTGCTTTCTTGGTGCGTTACTTATAGTGTACAATGTACATTGTATACACATTGTGTTGCGTATACGACGACGTTCTAGAGTATACTTAATATTATGCTACGTATACTATATGTCGGATTATAATTTCTAAATACAGAGCTATTATGATTTAAGCGTACCGAATTTTAAAACGTTTAAAAGCGTTGCGCTAATGCGAGCTTTTAATTTATACGCGAACAAGAATAAGCTAAGAGGAAGAATTAGAGCGAGATAAGTATCTTTATGGGAATAGGATAACGCGAGAAAAAAATTCGTTTTGAATTTTAAACGAAAATTCGCACTGATGGATTCGCGAACGGAAAAAAAAATTTTAAATTAAATTTATACCTACTCGGGATTTTTCTCCATTAAAGTTGAAAATTTACAAACGAGTTACTTTTACTTTTTCGTTTTTATAACAATAAGTATATACATCGGATGGAATTAAAATTTCGTAAAAAGTAATGGAAAAGACAGGCTGCTTTATTTGAACATTCGAGAAGCGAACCCTGTTTCCAATTCATTTCACTCGACAAAAAAATCTCGACAATTGATTTTTTCGAAACGAAATTTATTCTTAAATTTGTTTCGAGATGCTTGAAAAATCTGATACATACAAGAAACTCGATAGGTTATTTCGATTTTTATTCATTTAAAATATAGGAAAATAGGGGTAAACAAAAAGGTCGTGAAGTGATTTTCGATATTTATTAGAAAAATTTCCAATTGAATCGGGTATAGTTCTTATGAACGAAGTGCAAAAGCTCAAAATTTTCACCGCTCTCATTCTGGGTCATCTTTTCCCTTCTCACACATCGTACGTGGGATTATCACCAAGAAGAGAGCTGAATAAACCTCGATCAGAACACTCTTTAAAAATGAAAGATTAATTTCCTCCCTTTTCGCTTCACTTCACTATAAAAAGTCGAGTAATAAAAAAAAAAAAATCTATAAATCAAATTGACGACGAATTGTTCACGAAATGGTCTCGAAAATACGTGATAAAACTTTGAACGCTTCTAAAAATTAAGCTCAGATGAAACAATTACCATTTTTTAAAAGGTTGCCCATTCTCTGGCCTAAGATTTGTTACTCTCTTATCAGTGTTTTTCAATTTTTCGTATTTAATTAGTCTGAGAAAAAACGTAATTTTCGATATTTCATACCGAAACTTTTCGTGGAAAGCAATAAAATTAGCCATCAAATGATACAATTTTTCATCAAGTTTACAGGGTAATGGCTATAAATTTTTTTTCACCGAGGACAAATAAAATTTTTAAGGGAGGACTGTAGACTAAATGAAAATTAAATGGCCTTCACCCCTCCTTCTACCACCAGCTTATTCCCCAAACAATACACATTTATTAAGAAACTTCGCTGATAAAGTAGAAATAAATTAAAGCACGACAGACGAATTCAATATACAACTATATTTTTATGGTAAAAACAGAACTACAATCTTAAGTATATAAAGTTGGTTAGTTCTGAAGTAAAAATTTTGCAAAAATATTGAAATTTCAACTATGATTTTTGAGGTAGGCATTCAAGTATACATAATTTTTTTTAAGAATCAAGAATCGCACGAAAGTGATGACAATGAACCTTGTGCTGGAGGGGAGGGGGCGTTGCTTGCATAGAAATCGAGTATCCAGTCAACCTACCCAAACGTGAACAATAATATGTGAAATTTTAGCCCTTGAAGTCAATTTGAGAGAAGGTTTGCTCCACCCAACAGTCTAATCATCACTTTTGGTAGCTGGCAGGACCTAAAAACGAGTATTCCAACTCCTGCCAAACCTACACACAAAATTTCAGCTTCCTAGTCTAACTTGAAGGAAGCGAGGGGAGGGGAGGGGAGGGGTTTGATGTGGTGGGTGGTTTTAATCTTAAGTATTTTTTTGAATGTTGAAGAGCGTGTAGTGTGAAAATAATTTGACCATGGCAAAAATTCAGGGCTTCTAATTCGACCCTTGATTCTTCCCATATTGTTTAAGAATTTCAAAATTTACACAGAAATCAAAATTTTTGAATTTTTTGGAAATAATATATCATAATACACCACAAATGATAAGGAAAAAAGTTTAGCCGATTTTTTCTACTTTTTTGGGGAGCACAAAATCAAGTTTAAAAATGAAAAAATCGTTCATTTTAAACTTTGATCGGTATGCTGATGTGAAACAAGTGAAAGTTCATCAACTCTAATTATATATTACCTCACCCTTTCAGGATTAAAAATAAAAAAATTTACATATAAAATCGAAAATAATTTTCTTTTCTTTTTTTGATTTTTTTAATATTACCGTGTTATAGCAAACCATATGAGACTAAAAAAAGTTTTCTCAGTTTCTTTTTGTTTTTCAGAGGTTTCAAAATCTTGTTTAAACTTCGAAAAATTATTTATTTTGAAATTTTTCAAGCCAACGAGGTAAAAAGACGAAATATTATTATTTCTGATGACATAGTATTTAAATTTTATTGTTTTGCTTCTTTACACCAAAAAAATTCAAAATATCGGATTTTTCTGCTTTAAACATAATTTTGGAACCCCTAAATAACAAAAAAAATTGCAAAAACTTTTTGTTGGTCTCATGTTGTTTGCTATAACTCGTTAATACCGAAAAAAATTGAAAAAGATGATTTTCCCCCCTTTTTTATGTAAATTTTAACAGAGCCTATTCCCAATAAGGGTTAAAAATGGCCCCGACCCAAAATCGATCAAATTTGAGCCAAAATGTTACGTATGGTTTAAAAACATCCCAAAGAAATTTTTGACCGGCTACACTCACCCCTTTCGGAATTATTGCCCTCCAAATGTCGAAATTTCAACACGCGATATCTCTGGAAGCGGGGGGGGGGGGTGGTGAAAACTTTTGAAATTTTCACAGACATTTGGCTGAGAACTATAAATGAAAATTTTCGGTTCACATTTTCCTAATTTTTTTTCATGCTGAAATTTTCAAGAATAAAAAATTATTTTGGGGGAGAGACTCACGGCTGGAAATTTTTCTATAATCTTGGGATGCTCAAAAAAAATTGAAACCCTTAAAAAAACACGTTTTTCACTACCTTTTCATAATTAATAAGGGAGGTATCCCAAATCAAAGCAAAATTTCGAGTCAATACATGAATAAATTAAAAGTACATATTAAACGAACTCTGTTTCCAAAATTTCAAGTCCTGAAGTGCATTTCTTGAATTTTGACGAATTTTTCAAATTTCAAAATTATCTCATCGTCGTGTAAATCATGAAAATTTGTTCTGATCAACAAAAAAAGCTGAAATTCGCTACATACCCTACTTTCGACCTTCCAAATCGATTGAAAGCGGTTTCGAGACGTATCTTAGTCTTCAGGGAAATTTTAAACTTTTCCAGGGCTGGAGAACAGTTCATAAAAATGGTACAAATGAACATCAGCATCTAAAATCTCGAATTACCTTTATTAGTGACCTATTTTATAGCCCTAAAATCCACCCAATCAACATAGAAAATTTCAGTTATCCGAGCGTAAATACGCAGGAGGCGGGAGGGGTGTCGCTTAAATGATAACTATTTCAAGTCGGAAATGTTGAAAAATCAAGTTTAATTTACGTTTTGATTTTTCAACAATTTACAGAAAAATTTTGACTTCAAGAGTTTTTTAGCTCCTGGCTCCCTTCACTCACAAGAAAAATTTTAAGTTAACCTGTTTTCCATGGCGAAGGGTTCGAAAATTTAATACATCGAATTTGCCACCAAATCGAGCATACTGCTCAATTTTTCATGATTTTGTTCCCAACTGAGCCTCAAACATCGCCTAAAATCACGAAATGGACTTCTAGAAGCTCAAAATGGATAGGATGTGATTACTTAATGCAAAATCAACAGCGTACTAGGACAATCGACCATCAGTTTCGAAGAAAATAAAATTTTTTACTTGGATTGTAAAGTAGGTAGCAGATTTTACCATGCTCCCATTATGCTCACACCGACAATATTGTTAGAGAGTTTGGCTTTGGCAGGTGCTTCATCTGAAGTGCAGCTTGATTCTAGATGGAATAATTTTCCAAATTCCAAATTCGTTAAAGCTGGAAATCTCGATCGACCGGTTTGTTTAATTTTCAAAACTAGTCACTCGAAATGTTTTATTAAAATAACGTGATCTTATACTCGATGGAATGGAAAATTCCCATCTATTGTCATATGTAGATGTACATCGTTTGCTTACGACGTTTACACGACACCCAGACACCTCACAGTGTATGTACCAGTACATCATACATGGAAGATGATACTGTTAAGTACCCCTATATTATTGTAACCAGTTCGGTAACTTGACAAGAATGCGCTTGTCGCCGAACAGGATACCTGCGTAACTTCGTCCTTGATTCATCTATTTCCTCGTATACTTCTAACCATGTTGAAAAGGAGCATTTTACCATTTTACGTTAAGTATGAACATATTTATAGAATTTTCATTCATACGTGTGTATTGCTCGCATGTACGATGGTACGTACTACGTACATTCTGGCGTGAAAATTATTTCAACATTTGCTCCATATACTGGCATATACAATGCATATACATATACGATACGTGAAGCAATACCATAGACTGAAATCGATTACCAGCCAACTTCAGCCGAATGAAATGTTTCCGGTATCTTGTCAGAATTGCATGTCAAAACCATATCGACACATTACGTTTCCTGTACTCATTTTACCATCGTTGGATGGTTACCCTTATTACAAATGAAAAAAAAATTCTCCGGAGAATCAACCCTCAAAAAAAATTTTTACAACTACGGTGGCAAATGAATTCATAGGTAATCAAAAAATGAGTTTTTTCATCAAAATTAAATAATTCGGTTTATAGAAGATGATGCTCGGTGTTTTCTTTCTTTTTTTTTTTTTCATGTTACTTGTATACAGAGAATTTAATGGCGCCTTGATTTTTATCACACGATGTTACATTCCATTTGTAATTTCATAACGCGTATAGTACTCGTTATTTGGGCCCTCCCCTTCTCACACTTCTCTTGTTCTCGATTATAAAATGACAGCGAAAGCGTAAAATTATTTTTTGAATACGAACGCCTCGTACTTATACAAGAAGCGGTCATAATTGCATTTTTCCTTGGATACGTGCCAATATTCCAAAATTACAGATGCTCGCGACGATTCACCTTTTTTTCTGTACGAGTAGTATTGGGTTTACACTTTTCTCCACCACTGCTTGCTCTCTCTTATTTTCTTACGCTATCATTTTGTTTATTTCTCCAAGTACATTTATAATTTATCGTATCGGTTCGTTTTGGTGTTTACTGGTACGTTGTACGGGTACGAATTGCGAGACATTTTTGTATTTCTTTGGTTGAAAAATTACCGATGCACTTGTAGTACCATATTATATGAACTTTATACCCTTACCGAATATCTAACCTACCTATACGTAGCAAGTTTTTCGTTTCCGTTTTAGCGGAGTTTTTATTCCAAGTAATCGACTCGATTGCGTTGAACACGATATTGAACGATCGTTCGAAATAAGTCAGTCATAAATTCATCGTACCGTAGATGCACCAAGCACCCGTGTTCATTATCTCTTCACATCATACACGAGCACTCACCCGCAAATTAGGTTACATAATATGCGGTAAAGTGCCATTAACTTTTCGAAAAGATGGATCGAAAAAAAATACCCCGAATTTTAGCCAAATTCACGAAGACCGTCGACTTTCAGTTGAGAATCCACTATACAAATTTTCTGTCTCTGGCTCGGGTGAGAGGGAGAGAGGGCGAAGCTATGAGTCCCCAAAGATATGCAATTTTCGGGGTGAAAAAACGCGGTTTATTGTGGCTGAAAAAACACGTTTTCAGTTTCTGCACCTCTCTGGACCATCAGAATGTCGATCTGATACTACTTAATATCGCCTAGAAAAACACATTAAACATGCGTACAAAATTTTTTTAGCCTAGAACAGGCCCGTGCGCAAAGGGAGGGAGGAGAGGTGTTTGGAAGTTGAAACTCCTACCATAACCGAATAAAATTAGGACATAGGACAATCAAGTATTAAAAAAAAAAAAAAAAAACATTGCCAGGCGATGCTTTTTCAACCTTATTTTCGTGTCATATTACAATCATGAGAATAGAAGGTAAGAAGGGTTCCACGCGGCTAAAAAGGCAAATCGAAGGTCCTTACTGACTGTACATAGCTAATTTTAAGTTCCTAGCCCCATTTGAAGGGAGGTTATACGAGAAACAAACTCAAAAAATATTTAAAAAACGGCCAAAAAACCACATATTGGTGCTGTGAGGGGGTGTAATGGAGCTGAAAAGTTGAGACCCGCAAAAGGTACGTTTAGGGTCCCTACTAAATGTATATAACAAATTTCAGCTTCCTGGCTCTATTTGGAGGAAATGCGAGGAACAAACTTAAAAAAACCAAAAAAATGAGAAAATCTGACCAAAAAACCACATTTTTGGGGCTTTGAGGGGTTGTAATAAATATGAAAACTTGAGACCCCAAAAACGCACATCTACGGCCCTTACTGAATGTACATATCAAATTTCAGTTTCCTAGCTCATTTCAATAGAGCGATAGTAGAGAAATAGCCCTTTTTCAATGTCAAAAAGGGGAAAAACCCTCATATCTCCCCTCCTAATTGACCTAGGAGGTTAATTTTTGAATATGTTATGCAATTCTGGATTTTCTATTGATTGATTCAAAAAGGAACAATTCTTGTATTTTTGGCCCCTCAGCACCCCCTCCCTCAAAATGGGGCAAAACTGAATTTTGAACCGTGGTTATCCATTCTATACGCACAGAGGATGACTATTCCATTATCAAGAGTCCAGAATGTTTTTAGAGCATATCTCTGATCATCGTATTATTTGGCACAAGAATTCGCTATCAATTTCAATTTCATCATCAATGTTTCAGTATGATTTTTATGAAATTTATTTCTAAATCTTTACGATACGCTGTGGTCTGACGATTAAGAAGTTGAATGATTCAACAAATGTGTATGCATTTTTACAACCTTTTGAGTTAAAATTCTTTCATATTCTTTATTTTATAAACATTTTTGAATTTCATTTTAGTATGTTCGGTCGCATCTCGTGTTCGGTTTTTTTTTTTTCAGTATTGTCAGCAAAATTTCCACATTTATAAATCTAATTTGTTTTTTATTTGAACTTATTACGAATTTCTAAGGATGATATTATACGAGAGAAGATACCAGAGATAACTTAATTCTGGGTACAACGAAATCAGAAATCGAGATGAATGAATGAAAGACGAAATTACAAAGAATGTGACAGAAAAAGAAAGAATAAAAAGGAAATTTCGAGACTTTAGATTAAATAAGACAGAATTAAAATGAAAATGGAATATTCCGAGATGAAGTAGGATTAGGTTTTTGTCTTCTAAAATCATTTCCCGTTATTTACTTTTTTTTTTTTTGCAATATATATCTTATTTAAAAGTAGGAGGAAAAAACGCCAAAGTTATCTCCGTGAATTGTGATTCGTAAAGCTTGCATGTTCTTAATAGATTAGGAAAAATTATGATAAAAGTGGATAACTTGTTAATTTTTAGGTTAATTCCATTTAGGTAAAATATATTGCGGCGAATAAATCATAGCCTTGAAATTATAGATAGTTTCATTGGCGATTTTAACCAGATCAACGATGAATGAAAAAATTTTCTAAATTTATCTCCTTAATACTTGCGAGATGAAAAAAAAAATTCAACGAATTCTGATCGATTATTCGCACCTTGGGACTTGAAAAAGGTACCTTTTACCTATGTACCTCTCTACCTACGTAAAGAAAAAAGCAATACGTCGTGTATACGAATAGATTTCCACTTTTTGACACAAAACATCACATGGTTTACGTAGTAACGGTACGTAAAAAATCACCTCGAATATATATATATATACGATTTACGTGTATACTCTTTATATATTTCTTATATGTACAGCAACAGCGTGTAAAGCTACCATCTTCGTCGAAGATACATATACCATATAACATTAGCATTTAAATAGAAAAATTATCGTTTATGAAAACAGGTAGGTTGTAAATTTGCGATGAAATTTCATTACGATTTTCCCCCTATCACATGTCGTCGCGTCCTTCTCCTTACCTACTTACGATTGCATCAGAAAATCACCCTTCTCGGGATTGTTTCTTTAATCGTGATGGTCGTCGCGTTTATTACTTCGCCGAACATATTTTCATTACGTGTAAACACGCTTTTTTTTTTTACTGTCGATGGTAATATAAAATTTATAATTTTTCGTCGGCCAGACCACGTATCGTATACCTCTGTTTATCTGCTACAATTTGCATTGCTATCAGTAAATTCTTTATTATTGACGCTTGGTTCGCCGTATATTATCGATACCTGCTGTATTAATATTAACTAGCTAATCTGATTATCGTGGCGTTGAAATTTTTCTCTTTTTTTTGTATGCCAACAAAAAAATTGACCTGGTAAAGGTCTCGTCTGAGATAATCTTCTTTATAAGTACACGAAACACAGTGATAATAATTCATCGGTATTAATGACGCGTTAGTATTCAATATTTTTGTAATTAAACATATCTAAGTACATTAAGATAGGAATTAATCGGTGACCGCGAACTGTATAAAATCGTGTTATACAGTACGAAACGAGCTGATAATATTGGTAGGTATGTCTCAAGTACCGCTGATTTTCATTAATTATCTGTACACAAATATCGTACGTAGATACTTATTACTTACACCTATAAATATACATATACACGAAGCAAATAAAGCATCGCAATACGCTGCTTTTTCATCACAGTTTTCGTAATTTATCAGGGTTACACGAGTTGCTTCATACATTTGCATTTGCAACCTTTGTAAAACGTACGTGACAAATTTCAACTCCTTACCTCCGTTTGCCGGAGAGATATGGGCGAAATAATCTTTAAAAAACAAAAAAAAAACACCCAAAAATAGGGTGTTGTAAAGAGACAAAGAAGTCAAAACCCGCAACCCCAAAAATGACCTCAAAACCCCCAATAAGCATTTATATCAGATTTCAACTCCCTCACATGAAGCCATAACTATTAGGGTGAGTCAAAAAAAACGATTATTTTTTTTTTCACTTGGTACCTTGAAAAACTGGTTGGTAGACCACTCAAAAAAATTCTCTCCACGTATGAGCTCTTAATTTTAATAGGAACGTCCTCCGTCTTTCAGATTTCTATTTGTTTTCTATTGTTATAAAGAAAATTGCATACCTTGGTGTCTACTATTTGAAAAAAAAATATTTCATCTCATATACTTGTAGGAAATTGAATTC
>FIZR01008943.1:0-15689 GCA_900060175.1 Ferrisia virgata
TAGCGTTCGAGAATTTTTTTTTTTTTTTTTTTTTTTTTAGCATTAGTTTTTATTTTTCTTCCAGTAAGTGGTTCTTTACCTCGGCCATATTTTTAATAACAACCGCATATTTAAAATTTTATAAAATAATTTATTGAATTTTATAATAATGTATGTTTGAGATTTTTTAATATTTTTTATGGATGTTGTACAACGTACGTAGGTATTTTTATTGGTTTTTTAGTACCTTATAATTTTTTCAATTGATATCTTATAGTCTGATTGTGAGGTGTACTGATATTAATTTCAAAGTTTAATGGGTGAAATAAACGTAGCTAACAAAGAAATAAATTTTTAGAGTGGTTTCATTGGCAGGGGATTCAAGTAATCCGAACCTTCTTTGAATTCAGTAAAATTGAAATTTGTGGTAAGATACAAGACCAGAACTAAAAAAAAAACCGTTTATTGTTTTCCAAAATAGATAAAAATTCGAAAAATATTCTTGTTTCTCTCCAGCATATACTTATTTTTTGTTTTCGTCATCAAACAATGTGCCGAATGTGCCCAAGGCACAGTCTACTTTTTCCGGAATTTTTTTCTCCCTAAACTTCAAAAATTCAAAGTAAATTCTTCGTTTTCCCGAAGAAAGTATTTCAATAAAATTCCGAGTGAAATTAAACTTCACATAGATGACAATTCTTTTATAGACTGTCAAAAATTTAAATACACTTTTATGATTTTAAATAAATTTTTTTAGTGGTCTGAAAAAAGTGTGGAAACATGTAAAAACGACTCTTTGCATAATTTAAAATTGTTCTACATTACCCAAGTAGTATGTACAACATTTTGACAGGAACGTAACGAAACCAACTCCAGTGGAGGGGGAGGGGCAGAATGAAAAATTTGCTAACTTGTGTTTTTAGTGGTTTTAAATTTATGTTGGTAAGTTTGTGTAGTTGACACAATTTTTTTATTTTTGTCTCAACCAATTTTCTGACAACTTTTTACAATTTACAAGTTTTTTTTAGCAATTGTATCGGCTGGCTGAGGGGAGCGGGGTCCAACACGACGTCCCTGGCGATTTAATGCTAAAAAAATAAAATTTTTCGAACAAATTATGCCATCAAAACCAAAAATTTGTAGGCCTTCCAATAAATTATTCAATTTCTAAAAATACAGTTTTTGATGATTTTCAAAATTTTTCACCCCCCTCCCCACTGACTGGAATATACGTACAAATTAAGTTTTAGTGTTTGCGAGCATGAAAACCTGAATTCAGCTCTTAGATAGTTTGTTGAAATAGGTTTTGAATTGCACACACAAAATGAATAAAACGTGGAGGATGAAGGATGAAAAGGACTTTAAGTTTGCTATCTGCTCCGGGTCCCACATTTTTCTAATCTGAGATAAATTTGGATCCCTCCCCCCACCACCACAAAAAACAAATCGGCTGTAGGTCGATAGCTTGCATTAGTTTAGTTTTCTTGGTCAACATGATGTAGAAAATCAGGCTAAAAATATCTCCGTTTGCTTGGCCTAATGAAACATAAAAATTGAGCCATTTCATACAAGATGAGTATTTTTGAACAGCTAAAAAGTATAACAATTCGCCTCATTTATATCAATATTTTAAAAAAGAATACACACTTTTTATGGTATGCCAAAAAGAGTTAAAACTTGAAAAATCGTCACAAATAATCTACTCGATTTCATCTGGAAATTTTCTGAATTATGAAGGCTGCTGATTCAGAGATATCATCTTTTTACCAAATTCTTCTACCGCCAATTTGTAACATTTCTTTCATTCAACACCTGAAACTCCTGGAACTTTCAAAAATATATATATCAAGCGTACCTACGTACAACTCATCCGGAACCATTTACACGATTTATAAGTTCATCATTGTACGGCTGAGGAAAAGAGAACGGTGTAAAGGACTTGAGGACTCGTTTCGAGCATCATTGTAAGCGTGGCTACATCGTGAGATGATAATTTATGTAAAAATACGATTCGAACGCTGCGCATAACGAATACGATATAGACGATTATATCATAAATAGTGAGAAAGTCATGTTTTCGCGAACATAATGAAGCAATGAATCATGTAAATAAACTGTACGTATGGTAAGCTCAGTCATATAGGGCAACAATCGGCGCGCCGATGGCATTAATGTGCATCATTGTGCTGAGGTAGCAGTGGAAAATGTGGATTTATATTTACCAAGATACTAACCCAACCTACTACCTAACTACCTATACCTTACCTAACATAGTGCAGGGCAATACACCGCAGTGGATATAATTTTACTGCTCGGAATTGTCGAAAATTTACAAGAATGCGGTAAATTTATCTATACCTAACCAAGACTGGATAGTGGACACGGTAGGAGGGACTATGTGGTGTCAAGTATTGGTTGCAGAAACGATGATGTCGTATAGAGAGAGACACATTGGAACGTACATATGTTGTTGTGCACATGTGTCTGGGTTTGCGTGCCCAGTGCACAGTGCACACTGCACAAATACTCGATAGATAGACAGATAGATGGATAGATACCGGGTAAAAATAAAAGAGACCGAGAAAGATAGTGCTGTAATGTGCAATACTATACGAGTAGGTATATATATACATGCAATGTCATTGAACCGGCATTTACCTTGTGTACTACAGTTTAACTTGGCTGACCATTTTATCGGATTCGTGCACAGCATCGTGAAGAGTGGTTATTGCACAGCTTAAAGAGTTGTGTATTGCCATCTGCACGGTAAATGGCCAAAGCATGATGGCGCGTTCTTTTTTACACAGTTTGAAATGGACGAAGGAGGTCTTAATAATACATTCTACGCAGGTACTTCCGTCTTTGTTTTTCACTCATTCTTCTTCTGCGGCTAACTAAGTAAGCATTAGCTGCGAAGAACTTACGTTATTTCACCACTTCTTGTCTTACGAGAGAGCACCATAACAATGAACTCGTCCGTAGGATATAATTAACGAGCGAATTAACGTCGTGTAAAAATACACATTCGATGCAGATGGTATAGGGTTGATTATATGCGCAGGTAGGTAGGTAGGTAGGTAGGTAGGATGGAAGTGGATACGAGAGGTACACGAACAGAATCATTAGTATGTTGCAGACTTCGCATGTGCAGTGCATGGCATTTATGGTGACTGTGCAGCATTTAAAATACATGCATAAGCATGCATGCCATTCTTGCATTTTTATGAAGAGGTGATCGAAGATTAAGGAATTACTGAGCAGGTTACCATAGATGAGTTGATAGTGGTCAGTGACACCTTAGCTATGCAAGAATCTGGTATGTGGTCAGCATTAATATTTACTTAGAAGACAGTACAATCTTGTACACTTGATTTAAATAAGAGTGTATTTTTAACCACCTATAATCACCCATCTCTTCCCATGATTTGTCCAAATTGGCCTAAATAGTTTCATAACAAGATGTCGAACCTCAAACAAATTTTTTCCCGATGACAAGAATTTTCTGTTAAAACTATTCGACTGGTATTCCAAAGAACAAACTGATCATTACACTACAGCAATCTATACCACTTTGGGGTAAGATGATTTATTTATCATCTTTCTCATAGAACTAGAAGTGGCTTAGTACTTGGTTCACTAGTAAATGGTGCTTGGTTAAGATGCAGTGATGATTCTTTGTAACTATGGAAATCATTTTTTTACTACTTTTTGACAGTTGGTCACATGTAAGTACAGCACCCTGTAATTGATCCAGGGCTAACCTCACTTGTTGGTAATCCCTAATAATATTTTACTACTCAATGTTCCACTGACCAAAACTTTTCAGTGATGATGAGAAACTTTTAATACTCTTAGAAGAAGTGTGTCACAAAAATGTACATAAACTTCTACTCTAACACACTATTCAATAATCCAAGTAGTGAACTACACAATTGTCTTAGAAATGGAAGGTGGTAGTATGCTTCAGTAGTAAATGTAGGTACATCCCTAGTAGTGTTTACTCTCAGGAAGTTGTTGAAATATTCAGAATACTCAGTGTTAGTAATCAGTGTGGTTTCCTGGTAAAATTTTACCTCAAGTAATACACTACTACTTCTAAATGGCGCGATTTTTGAATACTAACATAACAGTTCTAGTAACACAGATGACGCAGTGATTTTTCACAGCTACAGATTTCACTCTTTAGTGGTAGTAGTAGTACTAGTAGTAAATTACTACCAGCAAAATTGCACTCGTACATCACGCTGGTTTTTTAATAATGTGTTTACTAGCATGGTATTTCTTTATAGTTTTTTTACAACTCGAAACTGACCATAATTGGTAAAATTTGGACAGTGGGCATAGATTGGTGACAAATTCGATATTTTTGAGTGTGGATGGTCTTGAGCCAAAATTAAATTAAGCCCAAATTTGTGGAAGCGGACGAAGTTGGGCTAAAATTGTAAAAATTGTTTGTTTTTAAGCCAATCACTAGATTATCAAAAGTTATACAACGTAAACAAAAATCAGTCTCCAACGTTAATTGAAACAGGAGAAAGGAAGGTTTTCCCTATTTTCCCCCCTCAAAAAAATACTTTTTCGCGGATATCTCCTCTCCAAGTGTGGTAAGCAGTTTTAGCAGAAGTTCTACAAGCATCTTTTTAGGGATTTCAACTTTTCACTACAATATTTATGTGCACCTTTATCATTCATTGATCAAGGAAAATTATCACAGAGCACTCCTTTTTTAGTCTCATTTTCCAAATCATATTGTCAATGAAAACTAGACTATTACAGTCTACTGACCTACTGTGGATAAGCGGGGAGGGGGCGATATCAACGAAATCCGTTTATCCGTTTGGGGCCCTAGAAGACCATTACGGCCATTTTTGGTCATGTCAGATATTTATTTTTATTTTTTCCACCAAAAACTAAAAATCACTTACTCAACTCGAAACCGACCAAAATCGATCAAATGTGGGAAATTGGGCTTCAATTGGCGATGACTTTGATATTCTGAAGTGGAAATGATCTCGGATCAAAATTCAGTTGTGCCCAAATTTAAGAGAGGGAAAGCTGAAGGTCTAAAATCGCAAAAATTGTTCTTTTGTGAACCAATCGATAGACAATCTAAATTTGTATAACATTCCCGAAAATCAGCCTGCTAGGTTAATCACGAGGGGAGATACTAGGGTTTTCCCCTTATTGATCTTGAAAAACGACTGTTCCTCTTCTATCTCTCGTCCAAATTGAGCCACGAAATTGAAATTTGGTATGTAGGCTTGGTAGGAACCGTAGATGTGCCTTTTAGGGGTTTCAACTTTTCAGACCATTACGGCTCCTTACAGGCCAGAAATGTTTTCTGTTAGTTTGTCTTATTTTTTGAGCTTGTTCCTCGCATATCTACTCCGCCCTCCCCCTCTTCCAAATTTATCTAGGAAATTAAAATTTGGTATGTAGATTTAGAATAAGTCTGAAATGTGTTTTTTTGGCGATGTAGACTTTTTAGCCCCACTGTAACATACCCATCCCCCCCATGAATGAGTATTATTAATGTAGGATTGCGGAGATGCATTTATTTCGAAGTTTTATGCCTCATTTACTCATCTTTGGCTCATTTTTAGATATCCTCAAAACAAATAATTTCGCAAAGTCAATTCGACGTATTCACATAGGAGAAGAAATTATTGATCTTCTACTTGGGCCATGTAAATTTCACCCTTTCTCTCGCGAAATCATGATAATTGAAAGATGCGAGACAATGTAGGTGTTAAGATACCTACTACCTACATATGTATTTAGGACTTGACTCTCTTGTTTGCCTACTTAAATGATTTCTACTTTTACTACGCGGCTATGTTATTGTTTTGTATTCATTTCCTTTTCAACTTGGTACGATTATATTACCATATAAAACGTTGGAATGTTCACCTAAATTTTTCGCCACATAAGTACACTAAATTACAGTGGCGCACAATGCACAGGCAGACGAGACGTTGTTCGAGTAGGTAGGCATACTCAGATGTGTGTATGGTTTCACACATTACGATGACGACCACCACCACACCAACAACGTACATACCGGCGCTATTTCAATGCAAATTAGCAACAACTGACATAAACAACGATTACCAACGAGGAATTAATTATAGGGCAGACACGCGGGCGCGCAAATGGTATACAAGAATACCTATTCTAACTAATTAAAAATATCGATTATTGCGTCGTATTTCGTGAAAAAATTTTCCACTCTAACGCACAACATTATTGAATATTACCTAGGTATATGATTTCAAAATGTAAACTTGCTCACGAAGCTAAGCTTTGCAATTGTGTTTTCTTCTTCATCAAGTTTATAACTCGCGGATTAATGTACTGCACGATGTTTAATTCTCGCTGATAAAAAAAAAAAAATACACGGTAGTTTTCATTGTCAAGTTTGTTTCAAGCGTCCAGATACCTGTACACTATGCTGTGTACAGTACGAGTATCAAGTATGTGGAAGTATGGCAATAGAATGAGATTTAATTGAATAGAAACCGATATGTATACGAATGCCAAGCATAGGTTGGTTTCTCGACTCAAAAGTACATAATATAGTACTCTCGAGCGAATAGAATAGCATTTTTTAAATAACAATGAAAATAAAAAATCTAATAAACATTCGACCTCACGCTGGCGGCCGGTTCTGCCGCGTGCACTTTTAATCAAAATAAAAAAACAAGAGAGAAGTTCGCGTACTCGATGCCACGCAGCGGTTACTCAGTCTACGGCTGCGGTTGATACGAAAATAAAAATTAAACAAGGTACCCTCTTTACCTATACCTGTAAGAGGTGTCGAGTACATGAATAATGAAGTCTTCGCAGTCATCTCAACTGTGCTGCTGTCAGATCTAAACAATGAATCCAGTTTAACATCTGAATGGATAAAGCTTTGTAGTACCTACCTAAAGAAAGATGTACGGAACTGAAGCAATTGGCGACTTGATACCAAGTGTCAAGCAACGTTGATGGGGTGAATTACCTCTCGAATGTGCTACATAAATGGTTATAGGTAGGTATAACTTGTACGTGAAGAAGAGGTCATTACAATAGTGACATTGATCTTGGCGACTGTGAAGTGTTTGCAAGTCCTCCAGCCGAGAATATCTTATCGGATGAAGCGGTCGAGATTTTCATTTCGAATTATCTTATCAAAATATCCCGCTGGTTTGTCGGGATATATATTAAAAAAAAAATAAATAAAAATAAATAAAATAAAGAGGAAGTACGCTATGAAATGAATTAACAACAACTGCATCAGCGCAGCAGCGTTCGATTATATCCGTTAATTCGGTACTCCTCGAATAAACGGTCTTCCTTAAACGATAGTTAAAAAAGGTGATTGAACAAACAATAACGTGACTACCACCAAAGATTAATTAAAATTTAGCGAGTGAAGCACAAAAAAAACAAAAAAAAAACAAAAATTAACATGCAAAAATAAGATGAAATCAGTGTAGCGAAATTCATACTACGGTACTTACAGATAGGTATACAAAATACTGGTTTTAGGTTCACGAGAACAACACCATCCGATTAAGAGATGAAGCAGGGAGGGGGGGGGGAATATTCATCATTACTACGCTTTATTTGAAGTTGAACCCACATAAGTATTATTCTTGGACTGCAGTATAGTACAGCTAATCGGTTGATACTCCACTTTATTTCCTACTTTTTTTTTCTTTTTTACACGATTTTTCGTCTATAAACCGGTTCTCACCTACATGTAATTCGGAGGAAAAGAATGCAAGGCGCGATGTATTGTCGGAAAATTTAGTATATATTTTTATGGTATGTCTATGTGTGTATTTGTACTGTGTAACAAAGTACAGCCAGCATAGCAAAGTGGCTAGACGATACTTAGCGCACACTGCTCTCATACGCTCGACCATAGTATTATCAAGTGAACTAGATCTTATGGATGTACGTACAGTACACGTTGCTGTATGTACTTAGGTATACAATAATGCCCTCAAACTACTTTTCAACATTGAAACTGAAATAACAATTCAACAATAAATCGGCCTTGTACGGAACTTCTTTGTCAGATACGTGGTCGTGCTCGGTGGTATCCCGAAGCAGCATGTTATTGTAGATAATTCCTACAAGAGGTGCTTTGAAATGTGAATTTTAAGCAGAATACATATCCAAGTACTGGTAACAGGTTAACTTTTGCAATATCCAGCAACTTGCTAAGGTCTCTGCATGTCTTGAGCTGGTAGCTGTATCCTTGAAATGAATGCAATTTTTATTATCAGAAGTGTATGCGTTTGTGTATTGGTGGGTCAGTGAAGGTAAAAATGGAAGAGGAATGAAAATGATTCAGTGTGGTTTTATCGTTCGCAAGGATGAATGCAATGTTTTTTTATAAATATACATATTTTATTTTATCGTAAAAGATATTATAATTAATGTTAGTTTGAGGTCGAAGATCTAAATTTTCGTAGGTTTAAAAGAAATTCTTACTCTAATATTACAAATATCTGACGAAGGTGTCACAGATCTGCGTTTGAGAATGAGGTGTCCACAAAATCAGAAACTGTGTGTGTGTGTGTGTGTTTTTTTTGTTTGTTTTAGATGATTCAAGAGAAAAGATTTTCTATTTATTGGGCCATTGAACGCAATGGCTACCAAATTTCTTACTGAGTATTAATTAAATTTTTTAAAAGCATTTTAAAGTGACTGTGGCTGATCTGGGTTCAGCTCTACATTTTGAAAGAGTACCGGAAAGAATTGATTCTCCTATAATTGCGTCGTATTTATTAAAGAAGGAAGAAAGCAGTGCTTATTTTAAGAAAATTTAGAACTACGCAAGAAAGTTCACTTCGATCATGTAACATCGGCGAGAGGGGTGGTTAGAGGCCAACCGCTGCGAGAATACAGTGAAATAGTGAAATTTGGCATTTAGAGCGTGAAGATACGTCGTAATAATAATTTTTCAACATCTCACCATAAATTTAAGAATTTCGTATTTTTTGGTTTTCAAAGAAAACTTTCAAGCCCCTCCCCTCTGCTCCTACGAATGTGACGTTGTTATTTCACTGGTTTAGTTTAGTTTTTGAGTTATTTATGGGGGATAGGCCTCCCCTAAAAAGAATGCTAACCTGTTTTGGTCTTGTTAAAAATTTCATTTTTCATGTTCAACAACTCTGTTCATCTCAGATTTAAAATGAAAACCATCGAAAATTTTCTGTCTTCAGGCTGGAGAGGCCATCTCCTGAAAACGTGTCGTTTTTAATGCAAGGTTTTTGATTTTTGATACGAAATTTTGATCGAAAACTCGAGATGAAACAAGATTATGAATGATTTTTGAGCTCCATATTGAAATATTGACACGGGTGTGTCTAATTAAAAAAATTTTAATTTAAAAAAGTTGAAATAAAAATAATAAAAAAAAGAAAAAAAAGAAAATAAAAAAGTTTTTATTTATTAGAGATTTGGCGTTTTTGAAGTTACGTTTTTAATCTTTTTTCAAGTGTATATATGTCTCTCTCCTAGTCTCCGATATATTTTAAAAGTATCTACATTTTGTATAATGTGCGAGTACCCATCAATGTATACCTAAATTTTATGATAAAGGATGATAATGAATGATTTTTGCATTTAATGTTGACATGGATATCCTACATATCCATGAACTAGAAAGGGAAAAGTGCAGTGCCTAAATTTTTTTCCATGAAACTTCGATTAATGCTCTTTCTGATACTTGAATAGGCAATTTTTTCAAAACGGTAACCCTCACTTTGCTCAGGCATTCTGTATAATATCCTACCTTCCCCATAGGTTAATGTTGAGCAATGAATTCTTAAAAAGCTAGATAAAATTAGAATAAACACAATGGGCAAAATCATATTACGACAAAATTTAAACTTAGTACATGTAGATCAAAGTATTCTGGATGGATCCAATACCCCGGGGGGAGGGGAGCTGTGTCTCTACTTAACATTGTTCATCCACTCGCCTACAGTCTCAAACGTTTAATTTTTTTCCAAAAAAATCAACCATCACTGTAGCTTCTAATTAATAATAAAGGAAGCTACACATTGGCATTTAAATTATGCAGGTGTTTACTGTTTAACTGTCTGAAGCACGCTTCTAGTTATCCTGAACGAAAGAAATTACCTTAATAGTTTCTTTCTCTCCTCCTCCCCTTAGTACCTCATCGTTCATAAATGAACGGACTTCATTTAATAGCTTATTAATTATTTAAATATGTCTAATGAGTCTTGAGTCCGAATTAGCTGTTCTACGGTTAGGAGGGTGCGGGCGGAAGGAAGGAATTATGCATATTTTGTCATTTTTACTATAGATATTGAGAAGGCTGTACTTCCTCCTTACCAGTGGGTACCCTCTGTATCGTGATTCGCCTAGATTACTTTAATTGTTTGACCAAAATGAGATTTTTGGTCTGATTTTCTATGTTATATTGTCCAAAAAATCGGGCTATTACGATCTATCGATCTACGATAGATGAAAGATGTGGGAAGAGGATCGAAAAATCCGATTTGAGGTCCTAAAAAATCATCAAGACTATTTTTGCGCAAGTCAGATATTTCACTTCTTCGTTGTATAACTTATATATTTTTTTATTGAAGACTAAAATCACTTACTCGGTTTGGTATGAGCCGAAATCGGTGGAAAGAAGACATGGAGATCCCCCTCCTCCTTTTTGACCGTGAAAAAGGTCACTTTCTCGCCAGATAGTAGGGGCTTTTTAGGTTTAAACCCGAACAAAATTCATGGAAAGCGGAAATTTCTTACATAAGTGCTGTAGACTATGCATTTCCATATTCCCGTACTTCCCTAAAATCCATGCATATTTTGATCCCCTTTTGGGAGCCGAGGGGGAGGGAAGGTTAAATTTTGTTTTATGCAATAACTTCTTAAATAACGCACTTACGAGAAAAATGTTGAAACAAAAGTTGGGGAGAGCTAAGGTGTGCAGAAATAAGTTACGTTTGAAAATTTCCCCAAGATACGAATAATTTTCAAAATTCGGCTTAATTCACTTCTAAGAGCGGTTATTTGGTATAGTACTTTCCGCGACTAAATATTTAAAACAAGAAAAATACGAGAACAACCCGTAATTTTCTCCTATCGTACATTGATTACAATAAAAAATTTAAAAAATTAGTTCAAACAAGCGTTATAGAGCTTTTAAGGACGAACATTTTCGTTTTTTTAATAAAGCCCGTACTACATATTATTCCCTTTTAAATTGAGCTAGGGGCCCAAAAAGCATAACCGGGTAAGAAGGGGCGAATCGTCTCTTGGCTGGGATTTTCTAACTGATGAAAGTTGGTTCTTATGATTTGAAAACTCGCTAGTAAAAATTTTCAGCCCCTACCTCACTCCTCCCTTTGATATCGCCCTAAATGTGTTTGAAATACGAGTTTACTTGGCTTATTCCATGTCAAAACAACGCAAAAAATAACTCAAGTCTTTCGATTTTGCTCAAAATTTGTTTGCCGAGTATCAGCATCATTTTGGCTTTAACCCTTCATGGTGGTGGGAAATGAGGATGGCGCTTACAATTTTCGAATACTTGCGATTTTTTATTTCAAGATTAATTATTAGACTTAGGGTAGATCTGTTCACGCTGTTTTGATGGTAATTTACTGTAGATTCAAAATTGACGTTCAAAATTTTGAATGCTTAAATTTGAACTTTTAAAATTAAAGCTCAACTTTTCACGATGATATAAAGGTTGAAAGCTACAATTTAAAATTCTTAAAAAATTACCACAAATGGAACTTTTTATGCTGGTTTCAACTAATTAATTGTCAAAATAGAATCTCTCCTCATTGAGGGCCACAAAGGTTCTCAATTTTGGTCAAAATTTAAAAAAATTGTAAAAATGAAGTGACGTATGGATTTCTACTAATTCGAAGACGCTGAGTTTAATTATTGACTTATTTTTTTGATCCAACTCTTCTAAACGCCCCCACCAGCTCCCTCAATATGGTTAAAATTCAAAAAAATTAAAAAAATGAATTGATATATCGATTGTTATTAATTTGAGGTCTCTGAGCATGAATGTTCGCATATTTTTAGAGTCCGAGCCTCAAGTGTTCCCCAGCCACCTGAAAAATGATTAAAATAACTTATAGCATATCGATTATTACTAATTCAGCATAGCTGAGATCGAATATCAACTTACTTTGTTGATTCGACTGCTTCGGGCTTCGAACTGATCATCAAATTGGGTACGAAAAAGAGCCTCTCACATCCTTAAAAAATTAGTTTACTAGGCGGTTCTCCTCCAAAATCAGCTGGGCGATGTTAAAAATTTGTCACGTAGCTTTCGTCGTAAGAAGTTCGGGGTCTTTGGGGGCACGATAAATATTATTCATGTGTACTCAATGTTGCAGATCCTAGTTCGAGTTTGAGAACAAATTGTTCGAATATTCGACAGGGTAGGTCAAAAATTAGAAAATGTTCAGAAAAATCTGCCACCTTGATTTAGGTAAAATTGACTCAAAACATCAATTTTTTTGCATTACCGTATAACTCACAAATTGATACAGACTTGAGAAATGCAATACACTCAATTATACGATTTCGATGGTTAATTTAAACCTTTCAATTTGCGCGCCGAATATAATGTTTTCATTACGTAACAAATCCTTTCTAAATTTGCAGTAAAGCGAACAATAAAATGACACCAGATCGCAAATCGCATTGACCAAATTGATCGTACGCAAAAGTTGGGGCCAAATCGAGGTCATACCGTGATCTATCTGTTATCACAACGTAAACATCGAGGAAATCATACCTACACTGCGTAAATATAATAATACATTTATAATATACGCAGCTTTGAAAGAAAGACTGGAGGCTCGACAGACGAACAATTCGTGCCTATAAATATTACGAAATAATTTCATCCGCAATATAACCTCGCTCGCGATCTTCAAATATGCGAATCGATCAACAGTCCAATACGCGGGTTTAAATTAAATAATTTAACTTCTCGCACACCAACTAACGACCAATTCAAATTTACAGATGATTTTTTTTTTTTTTTTTTTTGAAGTCAGAACACTAGAGGGGCGGGTGCGATTAAGGAAATGACCGCGTAATCGACCTCCCAATAAGTTTATTGTTTGATGGAGCGCGTAGTGTTGGTATGACGTAAGCGACACAGTCGCTCGTATCGGTATATTGAACGAAGAAGATGGGATTTCGGGTGTGAAAAATCGCTACCGAATCCGAACGGCAAAGTTGATTAAAAAAAATAACAAAATTTATACCCGATGAAGCGCAGCGTACATTCTGGGAGGCCTGCAATCGTGCTGTAATGACGGCATTTTCACCATGACTGCAGCTCTTCGCTTTCCGTCTCGGCGTGCTTATATTTCTTATAAATATCGACGACGACGACGACGACGACGACGATACCACGTTGACGCAATATTATTCAACACTCAACACGCTAATTAGCATTCGGTGATGTAATGCACGATTGGTTTTGGTTCTCTAGAATGCCGCATGCCCCCCTTTTTAAAATGCGTAATGTATGTAGCTATGTACATTGTATTACATTGTACATACAAAGTCTCGGGTAATTAGGCCGCCCTGTACGAATGCTTCCGGTGAAAAGTGTATGTTGAGGCACAAGCCTGTTGAAAATATGTTGCGGTTCCAAACTTGAACTTGGTTAGAGGTTTGCATAAAATGACCGCTGCGCTGTGCACTTTGGACGGGTATGACCTTGTTAACCGACAAATCGAATTTTCCTCAACTTCTAAACGGTTCTCACGCAAGATACGTCACGATCGAGCTTTTAATAGGATGTACTTATGTTGTGGAAAAAAAAAACGCTTTAATGTTACGACCTCTCGCAGATTTTTTTTTCCACATTTGTGTGAAATTTCTTTAGGTAGGTACATAATACCTACAACTACATAGTCGTTTAAAATAATCCGTACAAAAACGATCGAGAGTAATGATAGGTGAGAAATGTAAATTTGATAGACATGGCTGACTATACAATACGTACGATACGAGTACGTTGTACGTATAATTATACGTATGTACTTGTACACTATAATGTTCCAAGTATGGATAAAAAAATTATTTGTTTGGCCAGTTAAGTATGGTGACTTGTGCAAAGAGAGAGGCATCTAATAAAAACATAGGCAATTTGCTTATTCAATATAGGTGCCTAACCTACAGGAAAATCAAAGATAATAGTCGTTTAAGCCTGATGTCTCATAATATGTATTATCACTACAAAAATACTTTTAAGAAGTAAAAACCTGCACGTAAAAAAAAAATAAAAATCAATAATTCCACTCTAAAAAATAAGATGATATAAATTAAGAAATCGTCAAGCAGTATAATGTGTAATGAACGGATATCTTTCACCTTGAAATATTAAAAAAAATTATTTTATAAAAGAAAGATTTATCAGCTGCTAAAAATCAATTCACGAACCGGGCCCAACTTGGTGGAACTAACATGAGCCCGGCTTACGTGTGGATTTTTACCAGCTGATGAATCTTTCTTTTATAAAATAATTAAAATTTCTAAATACTTAAGGAAATGAAATAACTGCGCGATCATCTAATCAATTAAGAAGGAAACCTAGAAGACAAGGTACGACATTGTGTTTCTTTTTGATCCATACAATCACACCAATTTTGATACCTCATTTTCATTCATGGTATATCTATTTGGAGAAATTTTTCTCTTTTACACTAAAAACCAAAAATTGTAGACTGAAAGGTAAACAAATTTTTAGAATATTCCAGGGTGAAAGATATCCGTTCATTACACATTATACTGGAATTATTCATTTTTAATTTTTTTTACAGGCAGTTTTTGCTTTTTAAAAGTATTTTTGTAATAACAATATTTCTTAAATGATTACTTTGGTCGTAAAATGGAAATACCAGTAGCTAGGAACAAGATTAGCAGCACCTTATTGCATTTATTAAAATCATATTGTACCAGAGTTGTTCCATAGAATAATGCAAACTATTCTACAATAAAATAATGCGCAGAATAATGTAAAATAATGAAGTTTTATTCAAAACCATTATTGCGCTCTTGTAGAACAACACAAGTAGAGTAGAATCGCCCTAATTTTAATCAAATTTAGTGCAATCAAAATTTCAAAATTCAAATCCATCAAATACATTTAATCATCTTCATTTTTGTATGCTAAAAACAGAAGTGAAATTCGATAACCAGTGCTTAAGTGAAGCAATCAATAACCATCAATTTCATTCAAATCAAATATGAATAACTTATTAATTTTTATGAAAATTAAATAGAATAAACTTTCACATTTCATCTCCAAACTTAGTAATTTGTATTACATTATTTGCATTTTTTCTATTCTATTTCATAATTCAAATCAAAACTCACGTTGCTGGACCGCGCTTATCACTCTTATCAGTAGTTATTCTACATTATTCTACATCATTCGGTTATTTTACATTTCCCACTAGTTATTCTACGTTATTTTACATGTAAAGGAACAATCCTGTATTGTACCCCAGATTCATCGAAAAATTTTCGAAATTATTTACTACTGATGGATGATGATAGCATACAATTTTCGTTGACGCAACTAGAGCTTTCAAAATTGAACCGATTACTTACCATGAAATTTTGTATAATTATACATAAAATGTATTCTAGATGTGCCTGTTACTGATTAGTAGTCTTGACCTGTACTA
>FIZR01008959.1:9227-30025 GCA_900060175.1 Ferrisia virgata
TTTTTTTAAACCCCCCCCCCCCCCCATGAAGTTGATTTTTAAATATGATATGTAGTTTTTATGTTCCATCCGTTGGTATAAGAAATATTATCTTTTGAGATCTTCAACTTTCGCCAATCACTCCCAACATTTTGAAAATACTTATAATATGAGAAAATTCGGATAAAAAAGGGAAAAACTGGAAAAAATTAGTACCTTCGAGATTTTGGCTGTAAATTGCACTTACAGGCTTCCAATAAGCACCACGTAAAAAACGTATACCCCTACCATTTAAGCTTCTCCTTAGTATGAGACGTGTCCCAAAATTCAATTTTTGATCCAAATATTGAAAGATAAACAGGTTAGGGCTAGAATGATAAATGACTGCAGAAATAAATTCCCGACAAAATTCTCGTCAATACAACACCAAACTTGGCCCATATTACCATAAAAGTACAGGGAAAAATTTTAAGAAATGATATTTTTAAGCAATAAAAATTGTATTTCTCAGAGTTTGGGTTTCGAATTTTGAAGTCTCATTACGAAAGCGATGGATTTTCAAGTGAAAAACTTTCAACTTTTTTGAGTCTAAGGAGGGGAGGGGGAGAGGAACTATAGCACCGGTAGACCGCCTTGGGTGCGCCACTGCATGTTACTCAAAAGGAGAACTCATGAGAAGGTACAAAAATTACGTAATTTCCTGCATCACCTAAAATAGCTGAAAATGCTACCTTTGCTATCCACTTGAGAATTGAAATTTGTCTCCACTTATCAATAACTTTGTCTAAAATTATCTAAAATTTACTCAAAAATTTCGTTTTTTTTTTTTTTTTTTTTAAATAAAAAAAAAAAATTTTTAAAATGTCTCAAAATTCTCAAAAATTTCGTTTTTTTTTTTTTTTTTTTTAAATAAGAAAACAGAATTTTTAAAATGTCTCAAAAGATGTCCCAAAAGTCACCAATAGAAAATTTTATTTCAATACGTATATGAAAAATTCGAAACTTTTTATCTATTTAACCAAAATAAATAGCACACAACCCAAAAATTTTGAAATACAGTAGGCATTTGATATCTGCTAATAGGGGGCTGCAGGGAGAGGGGTTTCGAAGTACCGCCCTCTCAAGAATTTACAAACAGGAAATAGTATATTTTGGTAGTTGATTTCATATAAATGAATTCCGCTGAACACAAACATGACGTTACATTCCAGATATGGTAAAAAAAAGTACCCCAAATTTGGAATTCCAAACTACTCTATTTTCAATCAAAGAAAAATTTCGAAAAAACGTTGTATTTCGAACCTAACTCAGAAACACGTAAATCGGTCAATTTTGATTACAATATTTCGAGCAAAACTAAATTTTGTCACACGTTTCATCGCCCCTTTACGGGTAAGCTCAATAATTTCCCCCGGTTATTATACTTCAAGCCAAAATCATCTCTATTGTTATATTTTCAATCTGCTGCAACCGCACTAAATCTACCTACCGAATTTCATGCCCTTACTTCAATGCAGGAGGATGCGGAGAGAGAGTGGGGGGAGGGTACAAGAAATCAACCAACCCTCGGTTATCACATTTTAAGGCAAAATCATCAGTATTGTTATATTTTCAATCTACGTACCGAATTCTAGGACTTACTTCAATGGCAGAGGAGATGGGTAAGGAGGCGAGTGGGGAGCGGGGTTCGTGCGATAAATCAACTTTAAAACGTACAAAATTCGCCAAAACTTCCACTTTTTTCAGAATGTAAGCTGTAATAATTGGGGATGAAAAATGGAAACTGCCAAAAGACACATTCAGTAGCCCTAATAAATCTATACCCCAAATTTGAAGAATAAGCGAAAACCAACCATAAAAAACAACTTTTTTAGGTGTAACTATGAAAGAGTGCAATATGGCTGAAAAGTCTAAATCGGCAAAAACCATATTTAGAACCTGTGCCAAATGTATACATACCAAATTTCAATTTTTCAACTCAATTTGGTGCTTGGAGAGTTCTCCCAAGAACCAACTCAAGGAACAATTTTTTTAGGTCTATAAGAGGGTACAATAAAGATGAAAAGTCAACCTCGAACACCTACTAAATATTCAAGCCAACTTTCAGTCATCTAGCTCAGTTTGTAAAGAGAGATGCTGTGCGAAAAACGTACTTTTTTCCCTGGTTAAAAAGGGATGAAACTTCCGTTTATTTTCTTTTAACTGCCGTAAGATGCTGACTTCTGAATACGTAATACAGCTTTTGATTTCCTATCAGTTGGTTTAAGATTCTAAAATGTTTGTAATTTTAGCCCCTCAACTTCGGCAACCTTTACCCAAATTTGGACAGCTATTTTCACGCCAACGTTTCTATTGTTATAACACCACAACAAGAATATAAGAAAACTTATAGAACCAAACATACATCCAAGTTCATTCTACGTATATTACCAAACGTAGTCCTTCAAACATTTCAGGTAGAAGATTTAACTTTCCTATGTACTTCACCATATGACACATACGACGTAGGTAAGTATTACGTAAGCCTAATTACCCAGATAACGCTTTTGAAACTTATTCATACTTGTACGTATCAGCATGTGACTCTCATGACGTTATTGGTTTGTTTATTTTTATAATTTAGCCGCAGGTACCTTCGATTACGTTAATTATTCGCGCACAAACTATAAACCCATTTGCCCTAATGCACTGCACACTACCTACGTTAGTTTATTCCAACACATACCACTCGTACGTACCTAGGTAGAGGTAAACTACCTACATTATTACAAATTGTACAAGATGACAGGTAGGAAACCCATCAAAACGCAGTCACAAAGTCGTACGCTTGACATAGGGCACGTACTTAGGTAGGTATAGGTACGCGAGGTCACCAATATACTCGCCTATCACTTATAAATATCTTGAAGAAAAATAAAGAAAGTTAGTCTACCTATACCTACACACACACACACACACACACATAACCCGAATTGGGAAAGAAAAAACAACAATATTGTAACAACCGGTCAACAAAACGCGTACGCTGCTATGTACGCACGTAATACCCAATTCTGATCCCAATGTAAACATTTTACTCGCAGACCTGTGGTTGTGAAGCGACAAAAAAAAAAAAAAGAACAGCAAAAAAAAGGCTTCACAATCAATCGAAAGCTAAATAAATAAACAAATAAGAGAAATTTTTGAAGATAGTTGTACTGTAAGCTAGATTAACTATAGCTTAGGTACGCATGTCGAACTCATATAGTCTCGTATATGTAGTAAGTACTAAGTACTTGGTATTTCTATTTACCTAGGTGATTATGATATATTTACGATAATTTATTGTGTTTTGCGCTTTATTCGACCCCAGCCCTAGCAAGCAAAAGGTTTAGTGAACCTGTATGCGTAATGTGTATGTAAGTATATCTTTGCAGTTAATATGTACATTACGATACATACGAATACAAACGACCTAGTTCATGAAGTACATAAACAACTCGTAATTTACACATGCAAATTACTCGTATCATATACTTTCATATCAGTATACCGATTGAATTTTATCATTTACACATTAGAAATACTTATTATCATTATGTAGGAATTTTACAAATCAATTAATTAGCGAGCAGCGATATTTTTTCCGAGTAATATGTGCATTATTACGTGAAACATGCATATTGCATAATGCACTACATGTATTTATCCTGGTATCTAACATCATTCATTACAGGACTGTGTAGTCTACGATCCGAACACCAAAAAGTGCTCTAGAAATCGAATTCCGTGTTCTTTTTTGGGAACCAAAAAAAAAAATGAGCTGCCAAAATGTCGGTAAATAACTGTAGTCGGTCTTCCCTATCAGATCTACAATCACATAAGTAAATAAATTCACTACATAATACTTCATGAAAAATAATTATTTAACGAGTGAATTTCGCTTCAAAAAAATTTTTAAATACATATTCATGAATAAAAAGTTATACTTATATAGATTGAATCATATAAAATTGCATCCTTGGTGGGGATCGAACCCACGACCGCTGGATTAGAAATCCAACGCGCTATCCTCTGCGCCACAAGGACCTATTCGAAACCAGTCGTATTTCGCTACCACGTCAGTCCAACTTCTTGTAAGCTCGACCTACTACGTAATATGTATTCGCTATACATGAATCATACACGATACACAGACACACTACACACGAGTTTCCAACGTGTTGCTTCGTTGTGTACCACACTAACACGAACGATATTTATAGTTGATTCCCGCAGAAATGGGCAAAAAATTCCTGCATAATGCGAAGTAATGAAAATAAACAAGTTGGTCACCCCATCTCCCTCCTCATCCACCAAAATTAAAGCATGAAATAATTGCTCAAGAATAGCGATGTGATACATCAAAATAGGTCAAAATTTCGTGCTGAATCCGAAAATCTGCATCCTTTTTTATTTCGACCCCACTCGACGAAGTTTTGCCTCTAAGCTTGAATTTGAGGGGGAAACTAAAGAAGTGACGCCATTTAGATGAAATGTAATTGGAATTTACGCAAATCAGACAATTGTGGCTGATTAGTTTCAATTCTCAGTATACCTTGACCCCAACAAAATTTCCAACCCCTATTCGACTCACCCCAGCTAAATTATAATAAGAGCATTTAGTTAAAAATAGCAATGCGGCACATCGAAACAGTTCGAAATTTCGCGCTGAGATCGAAAATGGCAATAATTTTTGAATTTGACTACTCTCAAAGAGTTCGCCCCATCCCAAACTACAATTTGGGGCTGTGAAGGGGGGAAATCGGGCTGAAAAGTCGAAACCCCTTAAAAGGCATATCCTAGCTCAATTTGGAGGGAAGTTATGCGAGGTACAAACTCGAAAAATAAGAAAAATGAGGAAAACCTATCGAAAAAACACTTTATTGGAGCTGTGAGAGGGTGCAATTGAGCTAAAACGCCGAAACCTCCAAAAGACACGTGCATACTAAATTTCAACTTCCTAGTTCAATTTGGTGGGGAGATAGGAGAAGAACATCTTTTTTTCAAGGTCGAGAAGAAGGAAAACCTCCATATCCCCCTCCTAACTGACTTGTGCGGTTTATTTATGGATATGTTACACAACCTTTGATTCTCTATCAATTGGCTAAAAAAACGGGCAATTTTTGCGTTTTTGATCTCTCTCCTCCCCCAAATTGGGGTATAATTGAATTTTGACCTAAGGTCATTCCCACTCATATGTATATATTTAATCCGTCTGTATCGAGTGGACTAAATGATTTCAATGTTTGGAAAAAAAATAAAAATAAATATCTGACATGGCTAAAAATTGTCTTAACGGTCTTCTAGGAGCCCAAAACGGATTTTGTTGTTATTCTCCCCCTGACCGCCATAGCCTGGTTTTCATTGACAATACAACATAGAAAATCAGGGTAAAAACTGAAAATGTTGGAATGGTTTCCATATTTAGCATATCTGTAAATTAAAAAAATATAAAATCGTAGTGGTAAAGCAAAATTTTATTAGGGGCCCTTGTTGGATCACAGCAGCACCGCAGGGTTCCTAGATACCTGCTTGATTTTGGCGTCATCTTCGCATATGTAATCTTATTTTTAGTGCGACCGCTGTATAAGTACCTGTTTTTACAGGGGAGACCCACCTTACTTACAGAATACGATACGTGTAGCGATCCAACTGAAAATCTGATTTCATATTTGTGTTCAAGAGGTCTGATTTATGCGAAAACGCCACCAATATCATGGACGTATCCGTATTCCAAAAACAGAGTGAGGGATGCTGCTGAAGTCCAGTAGGTGCCCCATACGAGTTTTGCTTCATGACATGGTGTTCTCCTCATACAGGCTATAATTATACCGAATACGAAAAAACTTTCGGTATTTTTATATTTTTCCAGTGTAGCTCTGTTTACCCCCTCTCCCTCATTTCAAGTTTTTTTCAACTTTTTACTATAGCGTTTATGAACTAAAATTTTGAAAAAAAATACGTGAAGAATGGGGTACGTGCACATCCAAAAATCATGGTTTCAAAATTTTATCGTGCCAGTATCTTATTATGTGAAAAAAATAAAATTTTAAAATATCTTTTCGTGGTAAGTAATCAAGGAGGGGGGGTGTTGATTTTTTTCAGAGATGCCTCTCATATAGATCGAAATCATAACAAAACATTCAGGAAATGAGCTTTCAAAGTTGAATCATTTGACAGGAAGTCAAAACTAATTGAAAATTGTAAGCCTGCTCTGCAAATGAGATGGGCCCGAAATTATGTTAATTCCAATACTAGACCACTAACAGGAATTCGTAAAAAAATGGAACGCGATCAAAAGATCCAAGATTAGATTTGAGTCCTTTTGACATGGGATGAGCCCAACTTCAAAGTTTAAAAATTCTAATATGTACGAGTATTTAGATTTACTTGAGCAGGCCATTACAGCGATTTTTCATCATTTCCCAGTTTTGCAAGTAGTCATAAAATTAAAAATTGTTTTACAAGTTGTCAGAGTGTTGTAAAGTTACAGAAAAAAAAAATTATATTCAAACGATAGTCATTGGCCCCCATTAGACTTCGATATCCATGCTCACCTTTCCAGCCAAAAATTCCGGTGAAATCATCCGAATCTCCCCCCCTCCCCCGAAATGAAATATCAAATTTGGATGATTCATGGCAATATTCGAACTGCCCGAGATAATTTTTCAACAGTAATTTTCCACGTATTTTAAAACTAAATTTAGTACACCATTATCTTTAAACTTCGTTGAAAAATTTTTAATCATGTTAGAAGACTTGTTAAAAACCACGAAAACTCAAAAAATTGGACCATGGGAACTGAAATCGAGATATTACGGTCCGCTGACAAGAAATTGATGATCTATACCTATTTTGGGTCAGGGGACCGCCAAACTTTTCTCATAAAAATTACCTCCCCAGGTGTTGAGAAAATTTTGAAATGTAAAAATTTGTATTAAAAATAACTGAATAGGGGAAATTGTGAAAAATGGCCAGCGATGATCAGTTTTCGTATAAACGCGTGCAATTATTCCATTTTTACAAAAACTTTTCAAAAAAAAATTCGCAATTTATTGAAAATAAGTCGCAAGTTGAAAAAAAAATTATAGAGTAAATGAGCCGAAATTTTTAACCACGTACTAAAATCATTTTGCAACTTTTGTTCCTGAAGAGCAACATTTAGCCCACCTTGATGAGCACTAACGAGTCCTCGTTTTCATATTCGAGTATGGTTCATACTCTACATGTTTTTCTACATTTTCAGCAGTTCGTTACATCACAATAGTGTGAATTTTCTTGAGAAAATCAGACAAAAAGAAACGTCTGCGTCTTTTACAAGCTCACCTCGTACTCTTTCAGTTTATCATATCGTCACTACGGTTTATCTTCTTGAAAATCCTACCCACATTTCTAGAGCCTACATATACCATATTATACACTCGTAGTAAGTAATCATAATTTTCAAAGGCCAAAAGAAAGAAAAAGAACCTCGATATCTGACACCGTTCTTAGTTGCAGCCATCGTATCGTCGAATTTTGTACGTACCACAAAATTACTCTTTCGTGCGTCGAATTAATCTTATTCATGGCGTGTTCTTTGCACACGTACACATACACGTTGTACGCTCCAAGTAAGTATATCAGATAGGTACCTACCCATCCAAAAGAGAAACCAAAGCTTTTACGTCGAAGAAACTAAAGCAGGAAAATTGTACGTATGTGTGAGGCCGCCACGCCATCCACGTGGTCGTGCATCGACGGAATTACAAACGCTCGCACGTTCTCGGCTCTCTCGCACGCAGAAAAGCTTTATCAAAAGAAATCACCGCACCGTGGCCTCTATCAGGCTGGTCACTGGTTATAATTGAATTACTCGGTAGCTATACCCTATATAGCGGGCACCTATAATATAGTTGGTACACTTTGAGGGTATAGTGTCCACTATGCAGTCTATATGTATGTAGTGTGTACCATCAGCGTGATTGAGATATATCGATACCCCGTCGCAAAAGGCTTTTTATCTTATACCCGTAATTCAAAAGCAACCAAGTCGCCTGTTTGTGTTGAGTAAATTGAACGTACATATACGCCACGTCCAGTACAAGCCAAACGTGAAAAATAAATTTGTTCCAAGAAGCATGTACAGTACGTGTACAGTAGCGAAGACCAATGTGAAAATTTATTAGTAAATATTACGGTAGGTGGTAGATAGCTAGTATACGTAACATCCACATAATGCTTCCCGTTAATATTGTTTTCATGAAAAGTTCTCGACGTACGTTTTTCGCGGAAAATTCTCGCTTTTAATGAGATAAAAAACCACGATGAATGTGTAGCTAGATATATACGATGAAAAATACTATTATGTAGCTTGCTACATCTTTCGATGGTTATTGTTTCGAAGTAAATAGTACGTATGCAAAATGACGTTTTTCTGACGACACGTACCAACAAATCTTTATGAATAATACCATCTGGTATGACATATACTTTGATATGTTTTTCAAACAATACAATTTGTTGATTTTTATTTCACATTGCATACGAACAATCGCAACGCTAGCCCTATACAATGTTAAGGTACCAATACAGTTGATGACATCCCCTGATCAAAATTCGATCTCATCTTGAATGCATCGGTGCTAAATACGCCTAAACCTTTTACAACCTTAAACGAATGTTACTACAAATGGTACACGTACAAGTTCATTGAAGATAAGAAGGAGGAGAAAAGATCGATTCTGTAATCAAAATTATCGAAAGACAGCCAAAGAATATAAGTTATCATAAGATCAACCAGAGTGGAAGTCTACTGTTGACGGGTAAATCGATGAAGGGTCAAATCAGGAATGCGCCATTAAACATCTTTCATTTTTCTCAACATTTGAACTTGAAACCATAAAATCAACCAGAATCAAAGTCAACAAATTTTCCTCAACATTTCGACTCAAAATCATAAAATCAATCCAAAGTCAGAATCAACAGTTTTTTGGGGTCAACTTTAAACATCTTTAATTTTCTTCAACATTTCAACATGAAATTTTCAAACCAATGCAGGGTCGAGGACAACTGTTAATGGGTAACTGATGACGATATTTCGACTCAAAATCATAAAATCAATCCAGAGTCAAGGTCAACCGTTTATGAATAAACTTTACACATCTTTAATTTTCCTCAACATTTCAACTTATAGTGATAAAATCAATCAGGGCCAATGTGAACTAATTTTTCTCAACATTTCAACATGAAATCTTCAAACCAATGCTAGGTCGAGGTCAGCTGTTGATGGGTAACTGATGACGATATTTCGACTCAAAATAATAAAATCAATCCGAGGTCAAGGCCAAATGTTTATGGGTCAACTTTGAACATTTTTAATTTTCCTCAACATTTCAACTTATAGTGATAGAATCAACCAGGGTCAAGGTCAACTAATTTTCTACATTTTATCTTGAAATCTTAAATTCAATGCAGGGCCAAGGTCAGCTGTTCATGGGTCAACTTTAAACATCTTTAATTTTCCTCAATATTTCATCTTAAAATCATAAAATAAACCGGAGTCAAGGTCAACTAAATTTTCTCGATATTTCAACTTGAAATCTTAAAATCAATTCAGGGTCAAGGTCAATTGTGGACGGATCAACTTCAAACATCTCTAATTTCCCTCCTCAATATCAATTTAAAATCATAAAATCAATCATACATAAAATCCGTCCACTGATGTCATTCCATGTTATCAGAATCCGTCCATTGAGGCTAGTCCAACGATGACGTCACACTGTTGACGGTTTTTTTGTGTATTACGCAAAAAAAAAAAAATGCAACAAATCAATAAAACAACGAAATTTCAAAATTGCGTAGTGCCTTAAAAATGAGATATAAGATGGTCAAATATTAAGATATATATCACATCTGAGGTCTAATTTCTGAATATTGAGTCTGAATTGCAATGCGAGCGCATGTTTTTAGTATGGAAACTAATAATATTGTTTTTGACCATTTTTCACACGAAACGTAGAAGTTGTTTTTTCAATTTAAATTTTGTAGCACCTTTTTGTAATCGAATTTTAAAATGAATGATGCATTTAAAAGGCAAATCTAGATCACTTACTAAATCTACCTAACAAATTTCAACTCATTAGATCATTTTGGAGGAGAATTTGTTACCATTGTTTCGAACGAGTAATTATTTACCTCTTAAAAAAGAATATATATCGAAGAAAAAACAGGGAGAAAAAAAATTATAGCAACATAAGTTGAACATTTAACATAATAGTTTTCAAAAAAAGACAAAAAAATAAATACGTGTTGTGGAAAAAAGACAAAGAAAAAACAATACAAAAATACATAGGTACAAGTAAAGAGGAAAAGAAAAATAAGGTTTTTTTTTCAGTTGAATATAAAGGTGTTGAGTTGTAAATCAGAAGTGTATAAAAAAAAAAGAAAAAAATACAACAGGCAGAGAACCGTAATTTTGACGACAACTTAGCAGATGATAGCCAGCGATATTCGAAAAACAAAGATTTTTGAACCCACCCACATACAGCCGAATATTTTTAGAGATATTATAAAAAAAAACATATATGAGTTTTTTTTTTTTTTAAATTAGAAAGACAACTTCGACCGTTACAAGTTATGCGAGGAATAAACTCAAAACATTAGAAAACCCGCCTAAAAAATTACATTTCTAGGCTATAAGAAGGTGTACTGGGTTTGAGAGGTCAAAACCCTCCAAAAGGTACATCCATGTCCCCTACCAAGTCTCCCAATTTCAACTTACTTGCTAAATTTGGAGGGCAGATAGATAGGAGAGGAACAGCCCTTTTCCAAGATCGAAAAGAGGAAAAATCCCATATTCTGTTCCTAATTGACCCAGGAGGCTGATTTAAGGGTATGTAATACAACTTTGGATTCCCAGTCGATCGAGTCAAAAAAGAACAATTTTCGTGTTTTTGGCCCTTCAGCACCCTCCCCCTCCCTTAGAAAGAGGCAAAACTAAATTTTGACCCAAGGTCATCACCAGCACTCGTATATATCTAATCCGCCGCCAAATTGAGCCGACTAATCGAATCGGAGTGATTTTGGCCAGTATCGAGCAGAGTAAATGATTTTAATGTTCAGAAAAAAAAATTTAAATAAAAATTGGTAGAGAAACAAAGTACGCGAAATTTTTACTCAATTCGACCTAGGACTGGTGTTATCGTCAATTTATGATTAATAATTATCACGCCATATTATCAGAATTGACCAAACGAACTGATAATTTGCAATTCAGAAGTATAATTAACAACAATCCAGGCAAAGTAGATAAATACGGAACAGGAACACATTACCCTAACAGCAAACTCTTCATAACTTATACCTAAATTTAGAATTTATTACAGACACGCGTAAGTATATCTAATCTACGCATTTACTCATAATCAAACAATGCTGGGAAATAAATAATAAAACTAGGCACCGAAATACTAAAACAAAAACCATCGTAAGGGTCATTGGCCGCGTGAATTTTCGTACTTTCCAACAATTAAGATATCTGGATGGTTAGTAAGGTATCGGCAACGTAGCAGAGGGCACCATTGCCACCAGGACTCGTTATGTCATTCTTATTAGTTTGCGATACAGAGTTATGAAAAATTACTTCTTTATGGAAGATCATTGTACATAGCCCACATACCCGTTAAAACTCGAGTCGTCGTTCGAGACGGAAATGGCTTTACGACCCGTAGGTAAGTTGTGCACTGGCACAAGAAATTAACAAATTAAAAATTCACCGTACCTACACAGTTACAGTCGTCGTCGCTCGTCTTGTACGCCGCATGCTCTCGACCATCTGCTCTCGATTCTCGTAAGGTAATTAACTAATTGCATACGAATTTACACGGTGTAAGTTATACTTATAAAATCACTCAGCAAATACTCTCTACCTTATCAATGATACGTTTGCATAAAGCAAATAAATACTTATTTTGTTGCAAGGAAAAAAGTTGGAGAGAGAAATGAAAAAAAAATTTGCCTAATCAAGTTCGTGAAAAGTCTCCATAAAAATAAAATGTATGCATGTTGCCATCGCATAAATTATAATTCGCATTTCATTTTTTTCAGCCTTTTACCCGGCTCTTCCACTCCTTCTCTTAATTCTCTTATGGACTATAGTAGAGAGGGTAAGAGTAGAAATGGTTGTCAACGTCAGGGTCGGCTCAACACCACTGCACCGTGAAATTTTTTCCTATATAATTGATCCATTATGTACCTATACATTATTCGACGCGACGCCGTAGTATGCACTTACGAAGGTATACCTATCACACATTGCACCATAAAAATGAATACGTACTAAAAATTACTAGCCACGTATCTCGTGTACGTACTATGTAGATATTTTTTTCAATTTATTAGCATTTTACAGTTTTACACAGTCGACGGCGCACTAACGGTCTCGCCAGGGTTTCATTCGTAACCCCTTCTTTCATTTGACTCTCCATCTTTCACATACACTCTTGCTCTCTCTCTCTCTCTCTCTCTCTCTCTCTCTCTCTCTCTCTCTCTCATGCACACAACTCAATTCCCATTTTAATTAACCTGGTACACATTTTATCATGTGTTGTAGAGTGCAGGTATAATAGTACGAAAAAAAAAAAAAATGTAAATGTAAATTTTGTTATAGGCTATTGCTCGAGCTAGACGCGACAGCCATGCCTCATCGTTTGCAGGCAGTTTCACTATACTAATGCATGTTATACGTGTATTTTGTCCATCATTCGTACTCTGTAGACAGGCAAGTATGTATTATTTGTACGGTAATGGTATCGCGTCGAGTCATTTCACGCTCGATGATTCTTTTGCGGGCCGAGCGACCACCGATCGCCATTTCTACACAACAATTTGTTGTTGATGGTGTTTTGTATTTACCTTCGCGGCTTCCATAAATACATACCTGCTGGCAACAACGTGTTGGCTCAATCGACACCAAGAGGAAGAGGAAAAGTTGATGAAAAAACTCGATCATGAATCATCACGGTCCGTCGCGCCGCGTCGACCAGCCCCCCTCCCCCCTTTACCATTCGCCCGTCTAGTCTTACATTTTTAGTAAACAATGCAACGTGAACGAGCTACAGCTAGGTGCCGACATCGACGGATAACAATAAATTAACGAGCTAATGAGATAATAATGGGGTTAATCGTGTCCGTGTGCGAGCGTTCGTCCCGTGACATAACGAAAAATACGCAACTATTCACATACCTCTACCTAAACTAATAATCTATCTAAAAATAAGTAACATTTTGTTGACTATAGTCGTCGCTGGCAGGATGAGTAATTTGTGAAAATCGGTTGAAAAAATTCCTTTCGCAAACTACAAGTAAACAACGCAACGTAATGGTACGTATTTTTTCCCCCCTTAAAAGGGCAATTAACATGAAGAAAATGAAGCACGTAACTTACTACAAAACAAGGCGATACAGAAAGACAACATGTAACCGAAGAACAAAACAAATTGATGTAATCGTTCGTGAGCGATTTGATAACAACGTAGATTTGAGATTAGAAAAATACAAATATTTGGCTAAATGTTGACAACATTACAAATCGGATAAAGTCGGATAAAGAATATTTCATATTCGTTCGAGAACGATTTTTTCAAAAGAATTATTCAAAGGTCTCATTTCAACCCGCCCAACTTTTTTATTTTGAGATCCTTTATTATTCAAATAAGAACGGATATTTTTACCAAAATCGTTCGCGAATGATTAATCTTTCGTTCAATTGATTCGTTCATGAACGATTATACCTTTGAGAATGATTGAAAAAAAAAATACGAACAGAAACATATGCAGAATGCATTTGCAAAAGATGTAAATCGTTCGTGCATGATTCGATCGAATTCAAATCATGAGCATGAAAGGAGTTGAACGGTTTGATATAAGGGAGAGGGAGGCATGTGGAGCCAAGTCCCCAAATAATGAAATGAGAACATAACTAAAATGACAAGGAAATTGGAACACCATAGTGGAAATCTTCTACTGGCACTGTGGAAAGCGGATTATGGATATACCTGGAACCAGATTTGAAATCGGTACCTCTAAAAACAGATTTAAAAATGGAACCGGAACTGAAACCAGACCTTGAACCAGATTAAAACTGGAACCAAATTCTTAGAAAGGAAACCAGAACCTAAATAAATATTAATTCCAGTTCTGGTTCGACTTGAATCATCACTTTTTCATTAGATGCTCTTTAAAAATTCCGGAAGGCTATAAACTCAAAACCTGAACCATGAAGCAGGAACCGCTTGAACTGGTTAAAACTGGAACTGCAACCAGAACACAACCCAAATAAATACTGGTTCCGGTTCCAGTTCGACTTTATTATTGCCTTTTTTTCCTTTCTACTTGAAGATCTTCAATAATTCCGTAAGCCTATGAATTGGAAACCAGTACCAGGAACCACCTAAACTGGTTAAAAACTAAAACCGCTATCAAAACCCCCAAAAAAATCTGTTCTGATTTTGGTTCGGTTTAATCATTACTTTGTCACTTTTCACTTGATGCTAGTTGACAATTTCATTGAGCTACAAACTCGAAGCCGAAACTATGACGCAGGAATCGCTTAAATCTGTTCAAAACTGAAACCAGAACCAGAACCAGAACCAAAACAAATTTTCGGTTCTAGTTCTCGTTCGACTTAATTATTTCTTTGTCATTTTTCACTTGATCCTCTTCGCAATTATGCAAGGATGTGAGCCCAAAACTATAACCAGCGAACAGGAGCCGCTCAAACCAGTTCAAAATTGGAACCACAACTAGAACCAAAACAAATATTCCATTCTGGCTCTGGTTCCACTCAATTATTGTTTGGTTTCACTTTTCACTTGATGCTTTGTGACAATTATCCAAAGCTATGAATCCAAAACCAGGACCACGGAGCAGGAACCGCTTAAATCAGCTCAAAACTGGAACCACAAATATTTAGTTTTGGTTGTGGTTCGACTCAATTACTGCTTTTTTTACTTTCCACTTGATGCTCTTCGTCAAATTTGTAAAGCTATGAACTCAGAACCAGAACCTGTGAGCAAGGACTGCTTAAGCTGGTTCAAAACTGGAACCGCAACAAGAACAAGAACCAAAACAAACACCGGTTTCGGTTCTGGTTCGACTAAATTATTGCTTTTTTACTTTTCACAAAATGCTCTTTGTTAATTCGGTAGGACTACTAACTCGAAACCAAAATCAGGAAGTAGGAATCGCTTGAACTAGTTCAAAACTAAAGCCAGAATCAATAAAATATGAACTGGAACTAGAACTAGAACTAATACAAATACTGTTTCGGCTGAACAGCCCTGGTCAACTTTTTCATGAGAAGCCCTACGATCAGTACATCGATGGTAAAAAAAATTTTACATTTTGATTGTTTGAAATTTCAGAGTTGATATGAACTCTTCTTCCTCCGCCATACATGCGCGTTTAGTTTGCACCGTGACTTGTGTTTAGAGAGAGAACGAACAGTTCCGAACTTCTGTAGAATGACAAGTCTCCTAATCAAATAACTAGAACTCAGTGGTTTTCTACAGGAAAATTAAATTTGAACCAGCAAAAAAATGTTGTGTTGACATGGGGGGGGGGGGGCTGAAGTCGAAGCTAAATGCTTGTTATTAACTACAATGCAGTTTTAGGATTAAAATAATGAACTAAAATATCATTTTATGGAACAAAATAGAAGAAAAATAAATTTTTTTTAATTAAAATGCTGGAAGTATTAACGAGGTTTTATACTACCCAAATCAATTTAAACTTTTTTTAAAAACTGTTTTCGTAACTTTCTGATCAGATTCCCAAATTTTTAATAAGTTTTATAAAATTTTCAATCATTTACACGACATTGCTATTTCTAAAGGTTAGAAAACTTCATTATTTTATTTTATTTTTTTTGGAGATTTGAAATGCAAAAAATCTTATCCTCAATACTCTACATATTTCACAGAACAATTTTAAGAACTAATTTCACGTTTCGAAGAAAATTTGAGCCACTCCTTAATCAATTTTTGATGACTAAATCATTGCCTACATATATATATATTTTTTTCAATTTTCAAACAAAAGCAATAGATTTAATTACATACAAAGAACCATTATCATATGTAATTCTGAAAAAAAAAGTATAATAAACGAATTCCTAAAAACGAATCGTAAAAATTAAAATTGCCAAATTCGTGGAAGAATAACTCAACAAATTGCGCCAGTAATGACTTGAAGTATGTTCCACGTGTCGTGTCAAAATAGACACTAAACGAAATATGGGTAGAAGGGAGGAGGGTGTTATGACACCACCTGCTGGAACATTACATTTTCAACAATTAAGTATTAAGCAATCTAAACTTTAGTACGTATGTGCTTCAATTAAACGAAATGGAAATTGAAAAAATAAAAAAATAAAAGCCTTCGGAAATACGACCGACTATCGCAATCACTCCACTCGAAACAAAATAACAAATTAAATTTCAACAATCTTCTCTCACCTCTCCTCCTTCTTCTTCTTCCCACACGCTTATATGAAGTCTAAAGCTACTACCGAACGCGATGATTTCATGATAGTACGTAAGTAATGAAATGAAAACATCAACACCGGGTCAACAACACGACCAATATAGATACTCATTTTACTGCCCATCAGGTTCAACATATTCGTCTGTCCACCGAAAATCTCATATTTAACTTAGCAATTATCGAATGAATCGATTACTATGTAGAAAACGACGTATGTACGTAAATTTAGAATGCGCTTTGCTCATAAATAAACAGGATAATTAAAACGCGTCTACGTCTTTACGTCTCGCAATCCGAGCCATTTCAACCAAATGGTCAACACACGTGAGCTGTCAAGAAGCAGACCAGAGACCTTATCAACATTTTTTTTTTTTTTTCGACGAGATATTATCGACGAAGAAAACGAAAAACACCAACATTATCACCATTACATAGCGAGTATAGTACGTACAACTATATATGTAAGTATAAGTAAGTACCTTTTGTAAATTATCAAATGTTGATTTCGAACTGCTTTTTATTAGACGTGAAATGACGCGGAAATACAACCAGAGCCAGACGTGAAAATGCATAATATTATCTTGAATCGAGTAGAAATTGAACTGAACTAAATGCTAAATGGAAAATACCCACCAATCCTATTCGATCCAATTCAACGTTATACTACGTTTTTCGAGTGCTCGCAGCATTTCGAATTCTTAGGAAACAACGTAGACGGGGCAATTTTAATATAACTTTACGAACATCAGCATCTTACTATACGACGGTATTATTCTTGTTCACACGACTGCACCAGTCAATAAGTTGTTATTGTCGTTTACATTTTGTCTATGTAAGTACAGCATACCTAACGTGTACTCGTATATGTGCATATATTTGTACAGTTGCTAGCAACTTCGTATATACGTACTTTGCAGTAGGTATTTTGCTTACGTCAGATGCATACACTTATTCGTAGTTTGTAGAGGTAGCTATGGTATGTACCCGAAGATTTTACCCCTCGTTCGTTCACAAATGTAAAATGAGTTCTATCATCGATATCAATTGTCCTAACATAGGAAGCAAATCACCACCGTCTTCTTGCCCATCGTTGTTATCTCGTATTACCTTCGAAATCTTATACGCTGCAATGTTATAAAGGAAGTCATCACTGTGAGCTTGTATCGTATCGGTCGATCAAGCAAATTCCACGTTTTTTTTTTTTTTTTGCACGAAGGAATCTCTACACAATTTGTATACACGAACGAAATTGCGCTTCCAAAATACTATACCGTTTGTGATGACGCCGAGGTCACTGAAGTTGCGAAATGACTTCAGAACGATGTTGTAGAAATTTCAGGCTTCCAGCGTAATTTTCTCACTTCAAAAAACTTATTCAAAGGTAGAAACTTTCCAAAAATTTTTCAGAAAAAACAAAAAAAAGTTGAAAATTTTTACCAAAAATGGAATTATTATCCGCAAATTTTTACCATTTCGCCTTTTTTCAAGAGTTTCTAGAAAATGTCATTTGAGAGCTTTGAAGTACAAAATTTGACAAATTTTGGCACATTGGTGTCGATCTACGAGATCTAAAATCAGTTGTTCTAGATTAATGAGAGTTTTTTAGTTTTTGGAGTCGAATTGAGCCGCAAAAGTGGAATATGTTAAAATTTTAAAATTATGCAAAATCCACACAAATGGGTATCGGATTCGGTATATGGGTTTTCCGATGTGCTGTTTTAGGATCTCAAAACTATTAAGATTCAAGACAATTTTGGAGCTTCGTAAATTGACACCAATGTCCAAAATTTATCAAATTTTTCCTCAGAAAATGAATGTGTGTATTAATTTCAGATGATTAAAAACAATGTTTCAATGTAACTTCCACCAGCTGATTTTTCAGGGACACTCAAAAATAGGCCCTTTTCACGTCTTATAAAACAAATTTATCAAAAATTGAAAAAATGCTTTTCTGAAAAAAAAAAATCGATTAAAGGAAACATAGTTTATTTATTTTATAGGCTCAAAGGAATTTCTTTTTTTTGAAAAAATGGTCTCATAAAAAGGCTACCTATCACAAATTAACAAAAAATTGACTCAAAAGCTAAAAATTCGGGAATATATCGCTTATACCCTAATTTGGGATCGTAGAACTCGAATCTTTCATCAGTTTTGTCCCCAATAAATTTTTTTTGGCTCAAAATGCTCAATTGAAAGTTTAAATCATTAGTTTTGAGGTGAAAAACTTGTCCGATGGAAAAGGTAACCTAAAATTCAAGTTGGACGGGTAAATTTACCCCAATCTAGGTACTGTAAACGATTATTTTCAAAAAGTTGAAGGAAATGTATAGTTTTATATTTTTTTTTGAGAATAAAAATGGTGGAACGAGAAAACTAAGCTTGGATTCGTTTTCAGCGTGTCAAATTACCCCGATTTAGACACCTTACACGACTGTTTTTCTCAAATTTTAAATTTCTCAATTTCTGCTCAAAATTATTTTAATAACCATCGAACATTGGGCAAAAAATAAAAATTTTCAAATTTGAGTAAAATTATGGTGCGAGATGTTTAAATTGAGGTAGTTTGATCCGCTGAACACGAATCCTGGCTTAATTTTTTCATTCTGCTAATTATTCCTTCTTAGAGCTCACCAACGAAAAGAGCATTGAGATAAAAATTCAATTTTTCGAAATTATTTAAAAACATTGATCTAGGTGTTTAGATTGGACTAAATTTGTACGCTCAACACGAATTTCGGGTTAGTTTTTTCATCGGGCACGTTTTCGTTCGCATTTTTACGTATGGCGACTTTGAAATTCAATTCCGCGAAAAACTAAGTGCATCACGTGAAAGCAGACTTTTTTCTGAGTATATTATGCGATTTACTTTTACTAAAACACAAAATTAAAATTTCACTGTGTAGTGATACGCAAAAGCTGTTACAAAATTACTAAAAATGCCGGAAAACGAATGCCGTGTGAAAAAACATAGAAAGAAAGGTTCAATGCCCAAAATATTCAAAAATCACCAAAAAAGCTTCCAGAAAGCAAAAATGACAGGGGTTTAAATTTTAAGCCCTAAAAATCGATTTTTATAAATTTTCAAATTCATCAACTGGCCATAAAATTCTTTTTATAAGATCATTTCTTCAAAAAAAAATTTCTTTGATCCTATAAAATAGATAAATTATGTTTCCTATAATCAATTTTTTTTCTAGAAAAGCATTTTTTCAATTTTTAATAAATTTGTTTTAGAAGACGTGAAAAATGCCTATTTTTGAGTGTCTCGGAAAAATCAGCTGATGCAGGTTACATTGAAACATTGCTTTTAATCATCTGAAATTAATGCCCTACACACATTCATTTCCCGAGGGAATTTTCCAAAAAAAATATAGTTCTTCAATCCCTCAAAAAAATTTTCAAACAAATTTTATTAGAAATAGTTCTAGTACGACTAGAGGGTTAGTATATTGATAATCTTTCTATTTTATGAATGCCCGTTGCATGAATTTTTTCCTCGATTTTTCAACAACTTTTTTTTGAAAATACATAAATATGCAAAAAATTGATACATATGGCTCTATACGGGAGGTTTACATTCAGAAGTCGTCTAAAATAGTTTTTGGGGTAAAACTAGTCGCACTAAAACTGTTTCTAATCAAAATTAAAAAAAAGTTTACTCTCTTCTAAAAGGGGTGGGAGGGTGAAATTTTTACCACGTTCTTTTGACTCCATTTCACAAATATTGTTCCGTATTACGTTTCGATTTTCAAAAAAAAAAAAAAGTTAAAAACGATCCATCGTGGTTCTCACCAAGACGTTGCCATCCCAGGAAAAAAATTCATATACCTTCTCTCGTTCATGCGTAATGCAGCTTTAAAATTCTCCATCGTTCATTTCTCGCCAGTTATTCGCTGAAAAATTTTGAAAAAAATTGTAGCATATGACCCATTCTTCTCTTTGCACATTAACGTTAGTTTCAATTTCCTTTAACCGAATTAGCAAGTTGACTTCTCTGCAAACGCACAGCTGTTGAGCAATTTTAACTGAAATTTATTTTCTAGAGAAAAAAGATCCATCTTTTTTTTATACTGGGCTGGTAAAATTGCCAGGATTGTTATAGATTTGATTGTTTAGTTTAATTTTGGATGAAGAAGGAAAGGAATTTGTTAATTTCGTCTTTATCATCGGGTATGTTTAGATTGGTTGTTTTGATTTTAAGGTGACTACGAGTTTGATGGTGGTTCGGGCATTCAAAGAGGAGGTGATGTATGGAGATGGGTTCGGCATAGCAG
>FIZR01008967.1:0-23141 GCA_900060175.1 Ferrisia virgata
AGTTATGTGTGAGTTTGGTGTGTCCTATGCGAAGTCGGGTGATAATTATTTCTTCTGAACGATTTAGATGAGATATTTTTTTGAGTGGTTTTATTTAAGAAAAACCAAAAATCAAATACATCCATCTGGCAACCAGATTGAAGTTATACACAAGACAATTTTTCTTTTCACCTATTTTCCTTTACCTACTCACCAATTGGATTTGATTTACAAGTTCGTGCATAAATTGCATAACTTTATGATCATAAATTTCGAATTATTACACATATGTTAGTTGTTCCTATTCAAATTGTCGTTTAATTAAAACCACCATAAAATTAACGTGGTAACATGACGTATACTTCATGTCACTCATTTTCATATGCTGAAAAAGAATTGAGCCTTCGTGTTTACGAACGTTGGCCCCTGGCTCTCGCGACGAGACAGAAACATCAGGCGGAACATGAGTCGTCCCTTTCCAACTCATTGTAAAGCGTTCCTATCAATTTTAGAAAAAAACGTGTAATAATTTTTTTTATTGGAAATTTAATGATGCACGTTTTTTGATCTAACTTTTTTTTTGTCTCTTATTTAGGACCAAAATTATTGGTGAAAAACATGTTTAGGAGGCACAAGTGTGCTGCATATTGGTGGAAATTTCATCCAATTTCGCATATATTGCTTGGAGGAGAAGGTGGGGGGGGGGTACTACAATTCTGCAAAACGATTTTTAGTCATAAATTTTGGCCAAAAAAAAAAAACCACAAACATTTGTCCGTCACTGTAATGAGCTGCTGCAATAGGGCTAAAAAGTCGAAACCGTCAACAGGTACATGAGAGTTAGTCGAGGAACCGACGTATTCTAATTAACGTAAGAGGCTAATTTCCGTATACTCTGAAGCAAATATTTATGGCTTCGAGTTCATTAACATACGATGATTTTTACTTCTGGTAAAGTTGCTGTGTAAATTTAGGTAGGTGAGGTACTTCTGTTTCAAACTCGCGTATACGTCCAAACAATTCATTACTGAATATCCATTCTGTCATTTTCAAATTTACCTCGCAGCAGGTTATGCAAAAAATATACTCGTTAGTAATTAAAAAATTACCGTGTGGGTTAAACCTCTATTTTATGAGTAGATATTTTAAATAAGTTAATTTATTATACGACTCGATGAGCTTACCCATTTTTACTTTTGTATAGTTGCTTGAGAGTTGAGACGGTCAACAGAAGAAAGTTTGCACTGCGTAGTCAAGAGAATCTTAACTAGAAATGAAGAAAAAATGTCTCGGTTTGAAGAGCGTTTTGGAGGACATCCCACGCTGCTAGTGAAAGTACATTTATGCGTCTGAAATTTAAATTTTTATGTTTCCAATGAAGGGAATTTTTTTACAGCTGAAAATAATTAGAAGGAATGGCGAATTGTATCGTTTGAAATTTATTTAAATTTACTAGTAGGTAGGTTAAGGTATATAGATGACCTACGCAAATTAAAAATTTTTTTATATCGAGCAATGATGGTGAAATACAAGATCGTGAAAATAATAGATGTAAATTATTATGGGGGCGATCTGAGTAGAAAAGGAATTTTGTGTTCTTGATTTGATAACGGAACTGGCAGAGATATTTTATAAATTACTCGTTCGATGGTAGTCCTTATTTGTAGAACGATTTTTCTTATAAACTTGCTTATCAATTATAAACTTACATGTTTATAATTATTTATTAGCCCTCTCCTCGGAACTCCACGCTTTGAATTTTCGTTGAATTACGAACCAAAAAAATTAACAGTTTAACATGATCTAACCTCATCTTATGTTATATTTCTTTTCCCTTTCCCATCAACTCTTCACTTTTTCAAAAAGAAGAGCACATGCCTAATTTCAACTTCCTAGCTCTCAAGTATGAGAGGAACAAACTCAAAAAATTGTGGAAAACTGACAAGAAAACTACATTTTTGGGGCCATGAGAAAGTACAATGTGGCTGAAGAATTGAAACCCTCAAAAGGCACATATTCGTCTAATCACAAAATTTCAACTTCCTAACACGATGTATGGGTGGGGCGGGGGTGGAGAAATAAGTCTGTTTTCGAGGTCAGAAAGGGGCAAACCCCTTATATCTCCCTTTCTAATTGATCTAGATGGCTGATTTTTGATAATGTTATATAGCTTTAGATTATCTATCGATTGGCTTAAAAAGAAACCATTTTTGCAATTTTAGTGCTTCAGCACCCCTCTCCTAAATTTGGGCACAACTGAATTTTGACCGGAGGTAATACCCACTCTAGAATATCAATTCCGCTGTCAATCAAAGCCTATTTCCCAAATTTGATCGATTTTTGTCGGTGTTGTGCTGAGCAAATGATTCTTAGTTTCGGGGGAAAAATAAGAATAAATGTTTGACATGGTCAAAAATGGTCATCGCCTCCTCATCCACCGCAGGTCGATGGACCGTAATAGCCAGGTTTTCATTGACAATACGATATAGAAAATCTGTTTCTTCTTGAACTGTGTGAGGAGTACCCGTACATCTTGGTGTGAATTGCTGTAACCTTCCCCCTACTGAATCTACATTGCTAAAGTTCAATTTCCCAGCTCAATTTGTAAGGAAGAAATGTGGAATAAGCTATAAAATAAAATAAAATAAAAAAACCCTAGAAGAAAACTCCTTCTAACGGAGCTGTGAAGGGGGATGCAAAAGGGCTCAAAAGTCGAAACACACAACGGCACATCTGGGACCCCCTACAAAATCTACATACCTTTCTATATTATTGAGGCTTAGAAGGGGTGCAATGTGGATGAAAAATCCAAAATCCGAAAGGACACATCTGAGATGCTACTAAATCTGCATGTCGAATTTCAACCACCTCCCCCTCCCCCAACTGAATTTGTGGGGGAGATATGCGAGGAGCAACTGTTTTTCAAGGTTGAAAAGTGTGGAAATCCCCACATCTCGCCTCTTAATTCACCTAAGGAGGCTGAGTTTTGGATATATTGAACAATTTTGGAATCTGTGTCGATTGGTTGAAAAAGGAACAATTTTTGCAATTTTTGCCCCTCTGCACCGGCTCTTTTAAATTTGAACATGACTGAATTTTGATTCAAGTTCATTCCCACTCGTGTGTATCTAATCCACCGTCAAACTGCGCCTATTGGCCGAATTTGAGCGATTTTGGTCGGCATCGATCGGAGTGAAGGGTTTTAGTCCTCGAAGACAAATAATAAATGAAAATTAAAAAAAATAAAAATAAAGATTTGACATAGCTAAAAATAGGCTAAACGGTCTTCTTCAACTCAAAAACGAATTTTATCTGTATTTTTCTCCTCCTCCCTTCTCCCCCAATCCAACGTAGGTCGCTGAACCGTAATAGTCTTGATGCCTGATTTTCATTGACAATTTGATGACCAAGAAAATCAGGCTACAAAACATATCGAATAATCATTTAAAAAATTAAAGACTCTGTCAAAGTAGTAATTTTTTATTTGCTGCAATTTTTTTAATGACCTTGAAAATACACCGGAACCACGGGGAGCCTCCCGCATTCCTTTTTTCGACACGTTATTTGGTATCGGCGAAAATAAATAAATTTTCCACGTGTTCGGTTGTCATATTTCGATAGTGATACAGCTCATACAAATACGTACGTATACGTATTACTCTCATGAGCAATTCGATGTCGATTTACATGACGGAGCTGGATTGGGGATAAGGTGAATATGTATATATTTATGTACAAGAAATGATAAAAAATACATATCTGGTTTTGGGTATATCGTGACGATAATCTGACAAGCGACATGCCATTTCAAAAAGGTATGTTTACCCGAGAGGAAAGAATAACACGTTATCGAGGATTTTTCATCATCTTACTCGCGTATTATCGCAATTCATAAAAAATAAAAAAAAGTGGCATCTCAAACGTCGTGTCGCGTCGTCGCTCTCTTGTTCATACTCTCGTTAAAAATACCTACGTGTACTTCGTGCAATCGCTATAAATTATCTGGTACATATCTCGTGCAATTTGCGAAAAAGTAAAAAAAAAAAAAAATAATAATAAAGAATTAGATCATATTTCCTAAATCACCGACACGCAGTAGGGCAACATCGGTAACCTATTCTTGTACAGTAAGTACGGTCACTAAAGTCAGCCAATATATCATCTAAACCGTAAAATAATAATAAGAAGCATCGTCTTACACTACGAATACGAACACGTATATTTTTTTTTATAGGATTGACGCAGGCGGCCAGCCACACTTTGATCCTGGTTACGTAAAAACAATAAAACTACAATTTAATTTCGGGTAAAAGTAAACAATCACGGTGCGTGCCGAGGTCACCATAGGTGTCAATTGTGTCGTAATAACGCCTCGCGATGGCCCGATGCCTTGTGGCTAATTCAATCGCGTTCAAATTCTACCACATGGATAAGGTTCACCTACATGGAACGTACACTAAGTACTCGTTCTATCAGGAAATCGTAAAATTAAACTGCATATTTCTGTACGGTTGGAGATAAAATTTAGTGTACTAATTTGCTGGAGTCGTGTTAACAAACGATATCATTTAGTCGGATTAGATAACCGTTGTTGAATCGATTTAAACCTATTAATAATCGTGTTCCTTGGTAAAAGCATTGGTTGATTATAGGCCCTTGGGTAGGATTTTCAAATTTTCAAATAAAGGTATAACGGTTGTGCCTTACTGGGCTCAGTAATTTTTGGAAAATTTTTTTATAATTATGCGTAAACCAGTCCATTTTCCCGAATCTTAATTCCTCAAATTCATTGTCCCGAACAGAAAATATATTAAAGTTACATTTTTTATTCAAAATCAAAGATTAATGCTCTATGAAATTGTTCCAAGGTATTACAACGCAAAACCTTTTAACTCTCCATCTATGACTCTTATGATATAATATTAAATACAAAAGTTGTGGGAAATTTGTATTAGAAGAAAAAAGTACTGAACCATTTTTGTCATAGAAAAAATTTTACAGGAGATAGGTGAAAAAAAAAATGGAATTTCGGATGCCAATGAACACCCTCCGTCGGCTACACAAGCTTCCTATCGATGGAAACTCTCAAAAATTCCGAATGTCCGATTCTGTGAATCAATCCACTTCTGTTTTAGAGCCAACTTCATCTTACGCCCGATAAATCCGGGTGGTGTTTTCCGAGTCACAACCGAAGTCTGTTGTGTTACCCTTCACCTTCAGGATTGTTATATGCCTCTTGTAATCCCTCGGACTGAATTTTTGATATAAAATTTGGCCAAGATTTCTGTTTAGGTAGTTATGACGCATCTTCGTTGAATGATTTCCCTTATTAGCTAAATTTATACCCTTAGTATGGAATTTTTCACATTTGGTATTCAAAAATCCCAAAATATATCAGATTTTTTTTTAATTATCTAATTTTTTTTACACTCTCGTCTAAATTTACCAAGGAAAAAAAACAAAAATGAAAATTATTGCATACTTGAGTGAACCGTAATAAAGCAAAGAAGGAAAAGTGATTTTCAGAACCCCATAGAGATCACAGTCTTTGATGTAATATTCCATCACATCTTCCGTGTTTATTTTCATTGTAATTTTTCGTACATTCTTGACATTCGTCAAATCTACCGATAAAAATGAAAAAATAAAAATTGATTGGTCAAACTCTAGTGAACAATTGATAACTTACTTTATAAATCAACTAGAAAGGATCGGCCTTTAGAAGCTCGTAGATCACAGTCTTCGACATAATATTCCATCACATCGTTCGGATTTATTCCTCTGCCTAGTGACACTACCGAGGTGCATTTCCCCCTCACCCCACCACGCCGATCGGATTAAAAATAGTATCATTCGTTTGTGCTTCACCCCTTCCGGGGTTATTTTGGATAAGTTTGTGCAGGGCGGCCTAGGGAAATGGCAGCACTCCCCAGCACCAGCGATCGAATCGAAAGTGGTGTCATTCGAGTATGAAAAATTCCTATTTCTCCTCTCCCATTAGGAGGGTAATTAGCCTGATTTTCTATGTCATATTGTCAATGAAAACCAGGCTAGTACAGTCTATCAACCAATGGTGGGGGGGGGGTACCAATAAAATCCGTTTTTGGGTCCTAGAAGACCGTTAAGACAATTTTTAGCCATGTCAGATATTTATTTTTATTGTTTTTTTTTGTTTTTTCCCCCAAACATTAAAATCATTTACTGTGCTTGATATGGACCAAAATCGCAGCAATTCGGTTAATCGGCTTGGTTTGGCGGCAGATTAGACATACATGAGTGGGGATGACTTTAGGTCAAAATTTACTTTTACCCTAGTTTGGGAGAGTGGGTGCTGAGGGGCCAAAAACATAAAAATTGTTCGTTTCTGATTCAATCGATAGAAAATCGAAAATTATGTAACATATCCAAAAATCAACCACCTAGATCAATTGGGAGGGGAGATATGAGGGGTTTACCCCTTTTTGACCTTGGAAAAGGGCTGTTCCTCCCCTATCTCCCCTCCAGAATGAGCTAGGACGTTGAAATTTGGTACGTAGATTTAGTAGGGACTATAAACGTGCCTTTTGGGGGTCTCCACGTTTCAGCCCCATTTACACCCCCTTCCTATTTTTTGAATTTGTTACTCGCATAACTCCCCTCCAAAATTGGCCTAGGAAGTTGAAATTAGGTATGTACAGTCAATAAGGTCCCTAGATGTGCCTTTTGGAGGGTTTAACCTTTCAGTCCCATTGCACCTCCTCGCAGTCCTGAATTTGTGGTTTTTCGGTCATTTTTTTGTAAATTCTAATACGGGAGGTATGAGGGATTTTCCCCTTTTTGGCCTCGAAAAAGGGATGTTTTTTCACAATCTCCCCACCAAAATGAGGTAGGAGTTGAAATTTGGTATGTACATTCAGTAAGAGCCCTAGATGTACTTTTTGGGGGTTCCAACTTTTCAGCTCAATTGTACCTCCTCAAAACCTTAAAAATGTAATTTTTTGGTCAGGTTTTCCAATTTTTTGAATTTTTTGAGTTTTTTGAGTTTGCTCTTCGCATAACTCTCCTGCAAATAGAGCTAAGAGGCAGAAATTTGGTATGTACATTTAGTGAAGACCCTACATGAGTCTTTCGGGAATCTCGGCTTTTCAGCCCTATTTCACCCCCTCACAGCCCCCTTATGTGGTTTTCTTGGTCGATTTTTCCAATTTTTATGTTTGTTCCTCGCATAACTCCCCTCTGAATTGGACTAGGAAGTTGAAATTAGGTATGTATAGTCAGTAAGGACTTTAGATGTGCCTTTTGAGGGGTTTGACTTTTTAGTCCCATTAAGACCTTCCTAAATTGTAATATGTCACGAAAATCAGGCTGAAAAAGCGTCGCAAAGGGATGCTTTTTTTTTATCTTTGGATATGTTATACAACTTTTTACTCTCTATCGGTTGGTTTAAAAAGAAGTAATTTTAGACATTTTTACCCCCCCCCTCTCATCCAGCACCGTTTTCTCTAAATTTTTTGGCTTTCACTGAATTTTGACTCAAGGTCGACCTCACTCACGTGTATGAAATCCACCAACAATCGAAGTCCAGTACCTAAATTTGACCGATTTAGGCCGATTGAAAGGTATTCAAATTTCGATTCCATATTTTTAATGTTTTTGAGATCGAATACCTAGCGATAAGGAATTTCATAATTTATGAGGGGGTGGGGTTGATTTTCGCATTGTGATTTTAAGATCCTAGTGAAAGGAGAAGGTCTAAAGCTCAAGAGGCTAAAATTTTTACCATCCAATTTTTATACAATGTGGGACAACTTCCTCTGGATAGTTGAAAAATGTCAACCGATGCTCAATTCATCTCAGTGTATACTAATAAGGCATATGTCTAATGTGTGTGTAGACGTCGTACCTATATGATGTGTAGGTCTCGTTATATTCACATATTATGCATAATACACTTACCACTTTGGACTTAAACTGTAAAACAATCATACTGGCGTATAAGCCATGTGGATTAGATAGGATGTGCGTTAACGTCCGAGATATACCTACAAAGATTAATTACCGTTTTGCCGTTAAGAGAAACCTCACACACACGTGAAATTGTTTCGTTGGCTTGAAGCGGTAGGTCAATCCGGTCTGCGTACGCGTACGTACTACAGTGCTGGATGTGGCATGGCATCAATGGCGATGGAGGGTGGATCGCGGGAGATGAATTTTTAAAACAATTTTATCTCGCCTCTATGTTTGCTTTGTAAATTGGTAGGCGTGACCGCGAGCTATATAAGGTGCAATGTGATTCTTCTGCTATAACTCTACCTAGTCGACCATTCGCACTTCGCACTTCGTACTAATTACCTGCTGGAATCGATACACGCAGTGTAAAAAAAAAAAAAAATGGCTATTGTTTGTTGACGTTTTATTTTATTTGTCTTTGGACCGCTGTACACGTATGGCTTTTATTTTCACACTTCGCACTCTTCGTTTACTCCATCTATGCCTACTTTTACAAATAGTACATATCTATACATACGTATACGTTATTTATTTATATATACGGAGGCTAGTTTGCTGGGCCATAATTTCTAAATATTTCCATTGGCTGTAGGTCAACCATGACCGATTCAAAGTTGTAACTGACCTCTGGGAATTATCATTTGAAAGCCGACACTTCGCACAATGTATTATAAATTGGCGGTATCTCAGCTTTGTATAGCATAGACAACTTTCATATGAAAAGCCTACGAACATCGCACAGATGATATTTTCCCGGCCAGATCTCGTTCACTCGTTTACGTTACATCGCTTCGTCGTAATTATACGCGACTAATTAACCGTATACAATATACACATATACGATACTCGATTATGATTTTCCTTTATAATGTACAATTATTAATAACTTAATAAGAACATTTATACGTATAAGTACGTACGTGCTCATCATCGAGAATATATGATTTTATAAAACACGTTGATATGTAGAAAGGGGAAATAAAGAGAGACTATTGCGATTGCCAGCCATCAATAAAAGACAAACTAACAAGACATCAGACTGAGCTTACGTTAGATTTAAAATAATTACTGAATTTCATTTATAATCATCTTGGTTAGTATTAAGATTTTGTTCTTCGAATGTCTATGTACCGGAGTATCAATTGATTAACTATACTCGTATACCTGGGTGGGGAAAAAATCTTTAGTTGTACGAGTCGACAATATTGTTCCAACTTATTACAAATGTATGGTACTTATGTAGATGTAAATGTACTCGTACATTTACATCTACATCGTCGAAGGAGAAAGTTGATTATAAAAATTATTCGCAAGTTCAATCATCCTCGTACGTCATATCATTCTGCCACCAATACAGCCATGCTACAATTGGTGGTACGTGGTACTTATCTGTTTATGAATTATCGATGATGATATGATATTCAATATCAAAAGAACCTCTTCCAATATACCATTATCCCTAATGCTATTCGACGTTTGGGTCTTCTATCGTTGTATTGTGTATCTGATACAGTTTGTCCTCGTATTAACATACGTAAACATACACGTGGACACACGAGACCTGTCACATTACAGACGTAAAAGGTCTTATGCAGACTTCGTATATTATTTGAAAATCATCCCGAGCCTTGTATACGTGAATGCGATACGATCTCTGCGTATTCACTTTGTGTATTAGGAGGGTATAGGGTTCGAGAATTTGGAAACTTGGTAATATGATACTGTACATAGCACATACCTATTCTGCACGCGAGTCGTTAAACATAATCAGTTTGTAGACTGATTTTCTACGTCATATTCTCAATGAAAACGTGGTTATCAAGGTCTATCAACTTAACGTCGATGAGGGGGAGGTATTAGCAAAATCCGTTTTGGGGTACTAGAAGACCTTTACGACCATTTTTGACCATGTTTTTTAAAATTTGTTTTATTTTATATTTTTTTAATTTTTTATTTATTTATTTATTTATTTAAAAAATACATTTTTTTCTTCGTTTCAACTATTTATTTTTTTTAATTTTTTGTACTTTTTTTTACATTTTTGCTTCATTTTTTTATTTTATTTTATTTTTATCTATATTTTTTATTTTTGTTATTTTTATCATTTCCCTCCTGTAACTAAAAAATTATTTGCTCAGCTCGATACCAACCAAAATCCATCAAAGGCTATAGCTGGGTAGGAAGGGCGATTTGCCCTTGGGTCTCAGAATTCAAATTTTTTAAGAGATTATTAGGCACTGGTAAAAGATTATTAAGCGTATTCCCGATTTTTTATCTCGTCAGTGGAGAGGGGGGAGGCAGTAAAAAATGCACTTTTGGGAGATATTTGCTATGAAAGTGAAGATAGGAGGGCGGGGGCGGTAAGAATTTTTTTGAGATTCTTCAGACCTGTAGTACGACTTAGAAATGGAGTTAAAAAACTTCGAGAGGGCTTGGTACAGTTTCATTTTAGAATTGGAAACTCGAAAAAAATTTTCTCGAGTTATTACGAGTATTTTACACTTTTCATATTTTTTTCAAAATTTTTGGAGTGGTGGCCCCCTTACAGCCCTCAAAAATGGGAATTATTTAGTCGGTAATTTGATATTTAACGAACGAAAAAAAAATGGATTTTGAGGGTTGTAAAGGGGGCCGACACACCAAAAAATTTGAAAGGATATGGGAGGTGCGAAATGCTCCGAATAACTCGAGAATTTTTTTTCCAGTTTCCAGCTCAAAAATGGAGATTACAAACCCCCTCAAGGTTTTCAAAGTTCATTTCAAGGTCATGCTAAAGGTTCGGAAAATCTGAAAAAATTCCACTAGTTTGATAAAAATCTTTAAAAAATTCACGCAAAAAAAAAAGTTGAGATAAAAATCTTCCCGAACGTGTTGTCACCCCCCCCCCCCATCACAACGAAGAGATAAGTAATTGAATACGCCAAAAAAATCATATGTATTTTACCAGTGTCTAAATATTTTCTTACAAAATTTTAATTCTGAGACCCATGACCGAATTGCCCTTCTCACCCTGCTATAGTCTTTGGGAAGTATGCTTAGATTGGCGATGGATTTGATATTGTGAAGTGGGGTTGACCTCAATTCCCAAATCTGGGGGAGGGGGTGCTGAGAGGCTAAAATTGCAAAAATTGTTTCATTTTTCAGTCAATCGATAGATAATCCAAAGTAGTATATCGTATCCAAAAATCACAGCCTCCTAAGTCAACTAGGAAGGGAGATATGAGGATTTTCCCCCTTTCTGACCTTGAAAAAGGGCTGTTCCTCCTCTATCTCCCCTCCAAATTGAGCTAGTAAGTTGAAATTTGGTATGTAGACTTTGTATAGATCAGAAGTACCTTGAGAAGGGGTGGGGGTCACCTTTTCAGCCTCATTGCCAAACTTTTTCCCTGCCCACCAGTCCCAAAGATATAGTTTTTTGGTCGGTTTTTCTTATTTTTTGAGTTGGTTCATCGCATAACTCCCCTTCACATTGAGTTAAGAAGTTGAAATTTGGTGCGTTGATTTTGTATAGGCACTGGATGTGCCTTTTGGGAATTTCGACTTTTCATCCTCATTGCAACCCCCCCCCCCCCCCCCCCCCCTACAGTCTCAAATATGTAGTTTTTCGGTCAGTTCATATTATTTCGAGCCAGCCTAGCGAAACGAGGACGAGAGCTGTATGTTTATTTCTTGCCCATGAATTTGGCACGTAGATTTAGCGGGGTTTTAAATGTGGTCTTTGACGGTCTGAATTATGCTATTTAAAATCACCTTCTACCCCTTTTACTGATCGCGATGCTTTTTACGAAAATCAGGCTGTAAAAGCATTAGGTTTGCGATGCTTTTTTTTTGGTACGACTGTTTTGATGTATTGATGCTTCGCTTTGGTTATGCTTATGTGTATGTGTATTTGGTATACCTATTATCTGCATGTGTACATATATTTTAGCAAAACGTGTAATTACCACGTTCTCACGGTTGAACCAATTAGACGCGGCAGTGAAATCATATACAACTTGGCTGCTGGCACATGCATCTACAAAATTATATAATAATCGTAGACGACACTACACGACGACCGAAACTATACATAGCGGTTTTGGGATGTCGTTGTCGTTGTTGTTGTTGTTTTGCAAAAAAAAATTCTGTAAAAAAAAGATAAAATACAACTATGAATGACAATACATGTTACCTGTTTGACGTGTCGCGAATTATAATTATTATTATAGAAGAAGTGCATATGTACTCGCAAGTATATAATTTGCGCGAAAAATGAATTTCGTTTGTTGTTTTCCGGATGGAAATTTACGGAAGACGAATAGCATATATGTACGTCTACGTACTACGTAGATATTTATGCAATGATAATTAATATGCAAATGAAAAGAACACTATACGATGGTGTACCTATTCGATGTGGTTTTTTTTTTTAGCGTGAGATTTTAATGATGTAATGTTTAGAAATTGTTGAAAATTCTGTAAAATGCTGTGTATATGAACTCGAGATGCGTAAAATTTTAATAAGAGTTGTTAACATTTTCATCGATTAATTCTTTGTAATAGTATGAAATCTTGAGGATTCGAAATCTCAACTGGATTGGTTTTCAAATTTCAACGTTTATGCCGAATTTCAATACACTAACTGGATTTGGAGGGAAGATATGCGTGGGACTGCCTTTTTTTAAGATCAAGAAGGAAGAAAACTCTAATATCTCCCCTCTTAATTCACGTAGGAGGCTAATTTTTTAATGTTCTACCATATTTAATTCTATATTGATTAGTTTAAAAATGAACAATTTTCACCATTTTACCTCCTCAACACTCCTTATCTTAAATTTGAACTGACTGAATTTTGACCCAAGGTCATCATTACTCAAAAATATCAAATCCGCCGTCAAACTAAGCGTACTGCTCAAATTTGGCCGATTTTAGCCGGTAACGAGTTGAATAAATGATTTTCAATTTCGATGAGGAGGGGGAGAGGGATGAATAAAAAAAAGAATAAATATCAGACATGGCCAAAAATGGTCTCAATGATCTTCCAATACCTCAAAACGGATTTAGCTGACACTCCCTTCTCCATCTGCAATAGGTTGATGGTCCGTAATAGCGTGATTTTCATTGACAATATGGTATGGAAAATCAGGCTAAAAATTTATTGATCGATGGACAGTAGATGTAAAAACTTGAATGGAAAATAGTAATAGAATATTTTTCCGAAAACGATGTACCCCAACTTTTATGAAAATTGGCATATCTACTCCCATGAAAGTTGCTGCAAATGAACCGGTTTCGAAATAACATGGTTTCATTGTATAAATCTTATTCGATTTTTTTTTTTTTTTAATTCGCGCACTCTCATTTTTTCAGTAAAATAACCGGTTTCATTGCAAAAAATGTTTCCAATTTTTTAAAATTCGCGTGCTGCCTTTTTTTAGGATTTTCTCAACGCAAATCTGATCATGAATATTGTGGAAAATGAACCGGTTTCATTATTGAAATATTGTCCAATTTTTTTTAAATTCCCATATTGCCGTTTTCCAAGATACTGAACGCAAATCTGACTATGAAAATTACTATAAATAAAGCAGTTTCGAAATAAACCGGTTTCATTATTGAAATATTATCCAATTTTTTGTTAATTCTCGTATTGCCGTTTTCTAAGATCTTGAATGCGAATCTGACCTTGAAAATCGTGATAAATGAACCGGTTTCGAAATAAACCGGTTTCATTATTGGAATTATATCCAATTTTTTTTAAATTCGCATATTGGCTTTTTTCAAGATACTGAACGCGAATCTGGTAATTAAAATTGACTTATATGAACTGGTTTCATTGTGCGATTTTTTTAGAAAATCTTCGTACTCCCATTTTTCGAGATGTTAAACTCGAATTTTGCCATTAAAATGGTCGCAAACGAACCGGTTTTGAGATAAACCACCTTTATTATCGAAATTTGGCCCAGTTTTCTTTAAAATTAGTGCAATACTGTTTTTTTAGCTGTTGCCATCAAATTTGGGTTTGGTTGATCATTTTGAATATTCATATGTATTATTAAATTGCTATTCAAATGTACCCAACACCTTTCCAAAAAAAAAAGCGGACAACATTTCCATAATGCAACCGGTTTATTTGCATTAATTTTTATAATCAAATTCGGATTTAGTATCTCAAAAGAAGGCAGTGTGCGAATTTCCGAAAAAAATTGAACAAGATTTCTGCGATGAAACCGGTTTATTTCGAAACCGGTTTATATGCGGAAATTTTCATGATGAAATTTAAGTTCAACACCTAGAAAATTGAGAGTACGCGAATTTTCAAAAAATTTAGCAAAATTTCTACAAATAAACCGGTTTATTTTTAGGAGTTTTCATGGCGAAATTCAATTTTAGTACCTCAAAAATTGCTAGTATGCGAATTTTTTAAAAATTCTGCTAAAATTTCTACAAAGGAACCGGTTTATTTTTAGGGATTTTCATGGCGAAATTCGATTTAAATGTTTTGAAAATTGCCAGTAAGTATACAATTTTTTTTTTCCAAATCGGGGTCAAATTTCTTAGGTAAAACTAGTTTATTTCCGGGAATTTTTACAGTTAATTTGAGTTCAACGCTTCAAATAATGGAAGTACGTGAATTTTCAAAAGATTTATACAAAATTTCTATCATAAAACTGCATTATTTCTGGAAATTTGCATGGTGAAATTCGAGTTTAACGTCGCGAAAAACGAGAGTACGAGAATTTTCTAAAAATTCGGACCAGATTTCTTCCTGTGAACCGGTTCATATTTAGCAACTTTCGTGGTGAAATTCGATTTCAGCATTTTGAATAATAATTGAAGTAAGCGAATTTCATGAAAATCGAACGTACGTCGTTTTCGTAAAAATAGATAACAAATCGTAAAAATTTTATTCAAACAAATGAATACGAAATAAAATTCTTAAACGTGTTATATGTAATGGGTTCAAAATGACTCGACTCATTATGCAATTCGAGGTAATTAATTTTTCATAAATTAAGTTCCTAATCACTTCAATTTTATTCTTGATTGAGTAGTGACTTGACGGTTTCTGACGATACGATTATGCCCAGGCTGAGACCACGAGTTATTTCTCGTATCCAGGAAAATAAGCGAATACTCGTATTAGTATGAGTTCTTCAGTAGTATATTTTACCCTTTCGAAAAAATGACCATAACGCTAAGGTATTATTATCTAACATCTATCACCCTATAATTCGGTTTCATTCAAAACTAAAACACCCGAGTGCATTAACATTTGTAAATCCAACGTCACGTATACCTACCAAGCTAGATATGTGTGTCTAAGCGGTGCCTATATTTCTCTTGTAAAATGTAGGTACTACGATACTCATTGCTATGTGTACATTCCCAATCACAGTAATCAAACAATCAAACAAAGAAACTGAAAATTAAACGATAAAAAGAAAAAGGAAACGAAAATCCATCTTTTCATTCAACTCGTGTATTGCTGCTGGACTTGGATATTCATACATTGTAGTATACCTACGTATAATGATTAATAATTATACTTCGATTAATAGCTATTATTTCGGATCGCAGCGTCGTTAATCTGTATTTAATCTTGAACGAAAATTCTTCAGCTTACTCTTCGAGAATCTTTATACTATTACTATACGCCTATCAAACTACTCTTTAAACATTGTGTAGGTAGGTAGGTAGGTAGGTATACGAATAGGAGTACTATGGTTATAATGATGACTATAATATAGTTTGGTGCGATATTGATACCTGTGCGAATGATTGGCCAATATCGTAAAGTACATTCACTCATCCAACAATACGGTATTCGTGATAGATTGTACAGTACGATGAAATTAAATCGGATTAATCTGCCAATTGAAGTTTGGTGCATTTAACGACGAGCATTGAGTATAGGGTAATTAGATTTTATACACTTTAACCTACATATTAATAGGTACGATCAGGTCACCGGCGCGGCTGCGAGCCAGCGTTATATCGCATAATTAACGTTTTAAAATTCTAACTGTATATTCATCGAGTAGGTAAAGCGAAACGATAAATAAGTCGTAAAACGATTCTTTCTAATACCTCAAATCATGCTCATCGCTATAGAATAATATGACAGAACTTGAAACCACGTACGTGTTCGTTTTCCTCGCTGACAAATAAGCTGTCTGCACGACGAAGCGCTGCGCTTTCAACGAACGTACGAGCGGTGGCCGAAGCCGAAGCCAAAGCCAAAGCTGCATGAAGGAAAAAAAAAATTACATTAGATCGCAACTGTGTCACGAATGTTTCATCTTTTTCCCCTCCTCTTCGCCTCTTTGCCTCCATCACATTCGTACAAACTGGCAGTTCGTATGTATATTTTACACCTAGCACTAGGTAGATTGGTAGATAAATACGCACACATTCGCCAATCAAATCTATAAATTAGTGTCGAGTTCAACGAATATATATATAATAACGTTGTTGGTATGGGTGAAGAACCGAATATGGTCGATTGTTTACTTTTTTATCTGCTCGGTGAGCGTCTGGCTGTGTGCCTCTTGCCTACAACTGTGGCTAGATACGTATTCGTACCCGAAACTACCTGCACCATTGCGAATGTATGTTATTGGCTGTACGAATGCTAAAAAAAAAACTATGTCAATTTTTGCCATATACCGATACCTAGATTTTACTTAATTGAAATTGTGCTGCGATGATTACAGTACATACACATGTATGATTGTACGCTCGTATAAGCATATGAAATCAACCGAGCTTTGCATCACCTGATGCATAATACGTATACTGGTCTGAACCTCAAAACCATATAGCTCACGATTTTGCAATTCGATTGTTCACCTATGAAGAGCAACTCGTATGTATTTCTGAACGTGAATGTATTTTTCTATGAAAACTGGTTTCAACGATAAACTTCTAATTAGACGTAGAACTGCTACTAGTATGCTACGAAATATATAGTAATGGTAACTAGTTTCCTGTATTTCATGTACGTTGTGTACATATTGCATATTTATGCTTACTTATGTTACCAATTAAAATTAAACTTGAAATAGAAATCGAATGTCAATTTCATCATACGTTTACAAGGCGTTGAGGTGAAAATAAAACATCGCTTTGGGACGCTTCTTGAGCTTGAGCTTCTTTGGAATGTACGTAGACGTACTTACGTATAATGCATTATATTATAGTGAGAGTTCTGAAAGTATTATTTTCTAAAAGCTGCGAAATCGTTCAAAAATTCACCATGTTTATGGTTTGAATCTTTGAAACATACGAACAATATACTGACCTATATCGAAATTAATTTCGCTAATATTCTGCGAGTGCTCGATGGTTCAAGAAGATCGTAGAATTTCCCTCCAATTCCACATGGCAGCAAAGTCATGTTATGAATCCCGAACAACTGGATCAAGGCATATCTACGCAGGCAAATTCCACCTGGACAAGCCGGCTTCATGCCAGCAACAGGCACAAGGGAACAGATAACGAGTGTCCGGTAAAATCATCAAAGAGTGCAGGAAGTTCAACGTACTTGTAGTGGACCGCAGGTAAGCCACTGGTTCCTACTGTCGAAGTGACCACTGAAGATGAACCAAACATCCTACTTGATGAAGTTAAGGAGGTGGTGAATGCGATGAAGAAACGCAAAGCACCCGGTTGCGGTAGTATTGAAGTTGAATTATGGCGGGATCTTGGTGAAAATAGAATCAAATCAGCATGACAACTCAGTAATATGATATGGCAGAGTCTTAGATGGCTTACTTAATGGTGTAAGTTGGTGCTGATTCCTTTGCAGAAGAACGGAGAAGCAAGATAATACTCTAATTATCGAACAATCACTCCAATTCCACTTGGCAGCAAAGCCATGTTACGAATCCTAAACAACCGGATCAAGGCTTATTTACACAGGCAAATTTCACCTGAACAAGCTAGGTTCATGCCAGGAAGAAGTACAAGGGAACAGATAATGAATGTCCAGTAAATTATCGTAGTGATGCGTTTCGTAGATTTCGCCAAAGCCTTTGACTGCGTGAATTGGAAGAAGCTCTTCAGAGTTTTAAGAGAGATGGGAGTCCATCCGTGCTGATATAGTAGATTTGGTGAAGTCCCTGTATGAGTTCAATTCTATGGCAATGAGAGTTGATGATGAAGAATGTGAGGGTTTTCAAGCACAACAGGGAGTACGTCAAGGATGCATATTATCCCCGCAGTTATTCAACATCCATAGTGAGCACGTAAAATTCGCGAGGCTTTAGAACATTGGACTGGTGGTATTTCTATTTGAGGAAGAGAAGCTCTAATCTGCCTTGTGCAGATGCTACCACCTTGATTGCTTCCGATGAAGAGGAAATTTGCAGAACTCGTCAACCTGGTGAAGGAAGTCAACGAAAAACTTGGACTTCGTATTAATACTTCGAAAACAAAAGTCATGGTGCTGGATCGGGCCTAGTGTCTTCCAGTTTCTTGTAAAGAATTGTTGAAAATTGGGTGAAAATTTCATCATGATGCGTTTAAATTGCAGAAAATTGATAAAAAATCATGAAAGAATGTTGAATAATATGCAAAAATTGACCTAAATTATGAAAAAAATCGTTGAAAATCATCAAAATTTGCGTAAAAAATTAACAGAAATGTGTGAAAAATGCTGAAAATTGATTAAAAATCACTTTAAAAAATGTTTAAAATCAGTTGAAAATTGACCCAGAATATCAAAGAAATTCCTGTAGATCGTTGAAAAAAGCGTAAAAATTTGACAAAAATAGGTAAAAAAGGTAAAAAATTGATTAAAAATCGCGAAAAAATCTTGAAAATTAGGTAAAAATTGAACTAAAATGTGTACAAAAATCGTTGAGCATCATTAAAAATTGGGTAAAAATTCCACCAAAATGCGTTAAAATTGCAGAAAATTGATCAAAAATCATGAAAAAATCGTCGAAAAAAGAAATTCAAAAATTGTGTAAAAAATTAACAAAAATGTGTAAAAATACAGAAAATTTTATAAAAATCATAAAAAACGAAATTTTCAACTTTTCGTCAAATTTTTTTACCCAATTTTCAGTGATTTTTACCAATTTTTTTGTATTGTAGGTGAATTTTATGAATTTTCAACGATTTTTAACGATTTTTAAGTCTTTTTTCGCATGTTTTTCAAAATTATTTCATGATTTTAGATCAATTTTCAATCATTTTTAAAAATTTTTAATCAATTTTCATTAATTCTTCAAAATTATTCCGTAATTTTTGATCAATGTTCTAAATTTTTGTCCCATTTTTGTTGATTTTTTACCCAATTTTCAGTGATTTTCAACGATTTTTTTAATAATATTTTCGATCAATTTTCTGCATTTTTTACCTTCGTTTGACAATTTTTCAACTAATTTTCAATTATTATTTTAGCAATGTTTTTCGTATTGTAGGTGATTTTTAAACATTTTTTCGTGATTTTTGATAAATTTTCAACGAGTTTTAACGATTTTTTTAACATTTCCAGTCTTTTTTCACATATTTTTTAAAATTATTTCATGATTTAACCAATTTTCAATGATTTTTACCAATTTTTAGTCAAACTTTTGCATTTTTATCAAACTTTTGCCAATTTTTTAACCAATTTTCAAATATCATTTTTTTAACAATTTTTTTTCTCATCGATGAATTTTTAGCTATTTTTTCAACATTTTTGCGTAATTTTTAACGATGTAAATTTTTGAAATTTGAGTAATTTTATCACACAAATGGTGTATATGAGGGTAGTTTGAGTTGCCGAATACGAATCTATTGCCATGTCTTTTTTGTGTGATAATTTTTGCAAGTTTGAAAGAAATCTGTCGAAAATTTGCAAAAATTAAAATTCCTAATGCCAAGACTAAAAAAATTAATGTTTTTGCCCATAAAGAGGCAGGAGAGGGTTAGTGGCTCAAAATTTTCACCAGGGCAAATTTCATCGGTTAGTTTCGAATTTCAGCTCTGTGGCAGATTCACTTATCCTCTGGAACCAGTATTTCTTTTGGTTCCAGTTCTGATCTCAATTTTGGTTTCATTCTTGTTCAAATTTTGAATCAGTTTCAAAAAGTTTCTTGTTCCATATCTAGTTTGGGTTATTCGCAGTCTTAGTTTCATCATCTATCTCGAAGATTCCAGCATGAAGCTTTTTTTTGGGGTGATCGTTATCTTGTTGGTTATGATTCTTTTGCAACCGATTCAAAATACGTTTCTCTTCATGCTTTTTAAAAAATTTGATTTCATTAGAATTTTTACTTGTCGCCATCTCCTAATTCAATTCCTTCAACCCTTCTGCTAATTATGATAAACTTGGATCACGCATCGCATGGATTACTGTCCTGCACCATCGTGGTAAATTTACCTAATATATTATTACGTATTATACATCATTTTATTTTTCCGTCTGAAATAAATAAACGCGCGCGAAACCGTAACGTAATTCAATAAAACTTATCCAATCACTCTCATAAAACTTGGTTTTAAAAATCATGAAAATGTTCAATAATGTTCACCTTATCGCCATTTAAGTACATCTACATCTACCTGTAACGTGATTTTGAATTTTTTTTTTCGCTCACTCTACATCCCCCTCCCCCTCAGGTGATCGTGTAAGGTGTTCTTTACACAATGGCAAGGTTATACGGTTTAACGATTATGCATTATTTCGTTTATCGTACCATCTCTACGTAGCGTTAAATACACGAGTATGTCTATGTACAGTGCACACTGTTCAGGTACGTGTACTCGTACTTCGTATTCTTGTACCTAGTTTGGTACTTAGTTTACGTAGATTTACACGGCGATAGCATTTAAAGTGCTTTATCGAATCAACAATTTTTTTTTTTATTGATTTGACCTTTTTAGGTAATTACGGAAGGGAAAATCCATCCCATCTTTACGAGATACGAGCTTCGTTTGCTGTGTACACGCGAGAGCGAAGGGTACGAATATGTGCATGTGGAGAAGGAGCTAAAAAAATGTTATCTTGATCGCGGTATTTGCACCTGAGAAAAAAGGTTTATGTAGAAATCGAGAGTGATTTACCTAGATTTCTTGTTATAGGTGTACTGATTTGAACTTTACTCGTGATTTTTTTTTTCTTTCCTATTGAAAGTGGATTTGATACACTAGTACATTGTACGCAATTTTTACCACTGAAAGTACTCAGGTTAGTAATAAATACGAAAATGTAGGTTAGAAAGAGAGCGTAAATAGGTGGAGAATGGAAGTGGAGCGGAGAGGAGAGTCATGAATACCCCGATGTGGACTTATACTTACTATGATTTGTTTTTAACCAGAATTGCTCGTTTAATTTTTCGCCTGTTTTTTTCTTAGTAATATTTTCAAGTAAATATTTATAATATTCGTTTTGTTTTCAGGATGAATCTTTCTGAAGATTTTAGCCTTTATGCAAACTGAAGTGACCAAATTTCAAGAATCAATTATCATAATTACTGATGAATTTTGGCCGGACGAATAACAGAAAACAGAATTAGGTAAGTTTTTTGTCTGAAAATATGACAAAACGTGTATATCACTTTCGAACTTTATTTTGCTACTGTTGACAATTGACGGATTATCAAAGTCACCATCTATAAACTAAACAGAGGAGGATCACGTCCCCTCTTATCGCATCAGATTTATGACCTCACTTGGAAGAAGATCATAACTACGTTGGTAGTGAAAGTGTAATTTTTTTTAGTTTTTTGAATTTTTTTGACAAAACTATACGATTTATAATAATTTTGGAGAGTACTTTATTTAAAGAGAATAAAAAATGCTATCTAAGGAAATGAAAAAAAATTAAAAACTGTTGAAAATTCATCGCTTAAAATAATTATTTCAACCTTTTTTTAGTAGGTAAGAGGAAGCAAAATCGACAGAATTTTTGGGTAAGGCTTTCATGAAATTGAAACTCTGTGCCTTCAGTAGGGTGGATTAGAAAAGACCATATATTATAATTTTTCAGTTTAGCTACTTTTTCAATATCTGACACACTTTAATTAAACTGGTTCCCTAGGTTATTTGGTGGGAGGAGGGGGCTGCTATAGGCTCCTAAAAAAGGTTATTTTCAGTACGTACCTTTTCTTTTAAACAAGGGTTTTTTTTTTGAAAAAATCCCCCCCCCCCCGCCAGAAAGATGCATTTTGAAATATTGAATTTTGCAAAGTAGTTAATTTTTGATTCCAAAGTGCATTATCATCTTCGCGGATTTGTAAAATAGTTGTCAAATCGACGATTGTCTAAACGTCGAAAATCAAATTTTCCAAACATATTCAAAAACGCTCTGTTCAGAAACCATTTACGCGGGAGCAAAATTGCAAAAAATAAAATTTTCAATCGATAATGTGTATTTTATTTTATTTTTTTTTATGAACTATAGTTCGCAGTACAATTTATCATTTTTATATTTTCAAATTGGTAAGGAAAATTACTGAAAAAATTATACTTATATCAGAAAATTTTTATCAAATAAATATACTCAAATCTCGGTCACATCGCAAACTTCTCATCGAAGAAAAAATTCTAGAACACATAACTAATCGGAAATTTCATTTGTTTCTATGTAAATTATTTTAACGAATCAGTAAGGATTGTTAGCAAATTTCGTGCCCAAAAATTAGGTATCTAGCGAGATTCAGCATCCAAAATTGTATCTTTCTAGGCAGAGGGAGTGTGGGCTACATTTTCAAAAAAAATTTCCACTCGTATAATAGACGCATTTCAGAATTATGCAGTAGCCCATTTTCTACGCCCCTTTCCCCTCCTTAAGAAAAAAATTCTTCACGAAAGGGTTACAAAAATTATTTGCTCAGCTCAATACCGACCAAAATTGATCAAATTTGGGAGTTAGGCTTAGATTGGCGATAGATTTAATATTCTGAAGTGGGGTTGACCTCAGGTCAAAATTCAGTTTGGCTCAAATTTAGAAGAGAGGGTACCGAGAGGCTAAAATCGTGAAAATTGTTTTTTTTTTGTTTCGTGTATAATTTCAAGATTTTTACGCCCAGTGTGGAGTAGATCAAGAAGGTGGGAAGTTAAATTTGGTGTCTCAGGTTGAATCTGCTGATTAGTAGGAGGATTTTTTTCATTTCAATTGATGAATCTGGGATTGTTGGAGGGATTTCAGAGATGTTTAGGGTTTGTCTTTCATGTTTTAGAGAAGGGCAAAAGAAGAG